>JACEFZ010012419.1:445000-465417 GCA_014155875.1 Cepaea nemoralis
CAATGCAATTGATGATGATGATCTCCTTATCTTAAGTGATCTTAACATTAATCCCTATCATTCTTGTAATGTATATGTGTACTCACTCCATATAGTAATGCCAGTGTTTGTGAACCGTTAATATTGATTTCCTTGTCAACAAACTATCACTGGTAACGGAAATCCGACAGGCTCAGGCTGTTGAGTAGACATTTTCAACACAAGCGGAACTGCAATAGACAGTGCGAGGAACCGGATATCAGTCACTGTCAATTCCTTGCAAATGATTCTCCGTTTTAGTTGTTACGTCTGTGATTGAGTACGGGAAGTTTGTGTATATTCGTTTAGCAAAACTGTGCAAATAATTGCACAGAATTGAGTATTGTTTCAGCAGCATGACAGATATAAGCACTTGCAAGGAAAGAATTCGATATACAAGGACCCAATAAACAATATACGACGTGACAGAGCGTATAAAGACAAAATATATAACAACGAAACTCAAGAAAAGGACACACACTCACACGCACGCAGACACACACACACACACACACACACACACACACACACACACACAAACACACACATACACACACGGTCAACGTTTTGAACGAAATATTTATCAACAAATAAAAACGAAATGCTTAGACGCATCTCAGCATGGCCGAACGGACAAGAAAGCTCTGTCTTAAAGATCCGGTGTGCAGATGGTGAGATCGCGGATTCAACACCTACACCGATCGCAACAACAAAAAATATTTTGCATATCCTTTACAGGACATCGCTGTCAACATCAGCATCTTTCAGCTGATTGTTGATATCTTGGCAGGATTACGCTCAGTGGTTTGCCATTACTTTCTGAGTGGCCGGCTCACATACACCGTAGGTTACCGACGCGATTCGAACCACTGCTGATTCTCACCGTCGTCACGTTACTTACGAGTGTATACGAGATTACTGAGAAAAGTCGCTAATCTCCAGGCCAGGAAGCCGGCACTACACCGAGCAGCTGGACTAAAATGTTGACTTTTCGTCCTTGACTTGAAAAGAAAATTACAAGTACCTCTGAAGTCGGAGTAGGTTTACCTCATGTCGAGGTACTACGTTTGAGTTCTAACTTGAGCGAACATTAAACGACAACATAATAAACTTATATAGACACTATAAATATCACAAAAACGCGGTTTTCTTTGAAACGTGCGGATTACTTCTTTGGGAAAAGATATGCTTAAAATATGATATAATTTATTGCTGTGAATGCAAATGTTAAAACAATGTTTTCCCGTAGTTATTTTAAATATCGAAGACACAACAATAGGTTGGACGATTTATTGCCTGGCATGTTTCGCTGCATCTCATCATTTACATACTGTAGGATTCACTGCAGAATGCTAATGTTATTTTTGGTCGCTGATAAATATTTCGGTCGTAACTTTCGCATATGCCGCTCTGTGTATGCTGTCGTCGAAGTTCTCCGTTACATGTTGAGGTAATTTATTCTTCATTAATTGGACTATTTCTTTCTTCTATGCAAAGACAAGTCAACCATGTGGATTCGAATCTGCCATCTTCAGGTGACAATAACGACTCAATGACGGAGCAAGTGTAATTGAAACATGTAATAGTTTTGCTTCTAAATTTTTTCACTGCGTTTAGCTTGACAGGTTACTGCAGATAATGAGGACTTTACGTGTTTGCAGTAAGATTATTGACATAAATTAAGAACTCCGCAAAACTACACAAATTGCAAATAGTGACAATTCACAATGTGTGTTTTTGTATTTATTTTGTTTTATTTTATATGTAACAATCTATAAGATGCTGAAAATGTTACACAGTACTCCAATAGCGTTATTAAATAATGCGCCACATGAAGTGGCTAATAAAACACTCCAAATTTATCAAGCTCCACTTACAGTGGCTCTAGTTTTGAGACTCCACGATTCCGGATAAACAAAATAAAAAGTAAAAACATTAAACAGCAATTTTCATATTCTTAAGAATCCTTGGCTCTGAATAAACAAAATAAGAAGCATAAACATTAAACAACATGTTACATGTTCTTGACACTCCACGATTCCGGATAAACAAAATAAAAAGTAGAAACTTTTGAACATTCTGTATGTTCCTCGGAGAACGTTGCCATCAACCTCAAACAAAGTTTTATTTTCTCTCGGCCGTTTTAGGTTCAGTAGTTTGCCATTGCATTTTAAACGGAGCGTAAACGTTTAAGTCCAACAGACCGGTGTAGAGGCTGATCCTGATACCCCGCATCAGTGCGCTCTTAGTCGTCCGCTAAGTTGACCAGTAACACAAAGGGCTGTTATACGCTGAGACAAATCAAGCGATAATTAAATCCCACATTCCTCCACGAAACATTACCCTGTGCAAATAGTTAACACATTGGCCGAAGCAGGCTCGTATTTTGTGGAGGCATTCATTGAGTTAAACGGGATCAATCATGTTGACTATAATTTTCAAACATATAAACCAATACTATTAACCTGTGGCGGGCTGAGTCTAAAATTACTGGTTGCCAGGAAACACAGCTGCTAACAAGGCACTAATATTTTTAACACAGCCATCATCATCATCAAGTGCCCTGCCAGCTGGCGTAGGTGTTCATGGCTCTCCACAGATCTCGCTCTTTGGTGTTCTGGATCAGCTCTGCTGCTGATATTCCTCCATGCCACCATCTCAAAACACCCAGCATCATTTCTCTTGGTCTGCCTCTGCCTCTCTTCCCCTCGATCTTTCCAGTTGTCACGATGTTCTCCAATGCCTCTCTTCTCATCACATGACCAAAGAAAGTTGTTATTTCTTTCTTATTGTTGTATATAGTGTTCATTAGCCTCTTTCAGGCAATCGTAATTAGTTACTCCGGCAGTCCAAGGAATTCGCAACATTCGATTTAACACAACAGCTAACGTTTAAGTAGCCCACTTCATTAGAAATTGACAGATCTCACTTGCCATCGTGCAGGCAGACAAGCAAGCCAGATTTCCACTGTCCTTAGGCTACCCTGAGTATGCATCATCATCATCATGTGCCATGCCTATAACCGTGGGCGGTCATTTTTCGCCATCTCACTCGATCACCAGAGTCGTGGATAAGCTATATGTTCCTGTCTCGATCATGCCACGTGGCCAAGATATATAGGTATTTACTTCTCTGCCTTCCCCTTTTCCTCTTCTCCTCGATCTTGCCAGTTGTTACCAAGTTCTCAAATTTATGTCTTTTCATAACCGGACCAAAAATGTTGACTGATTACGTCTAATTTCTCTAATAAGCGTGCGATTTTCATTTGTTTCTTGTAAGAATTGATAATTGGTTTTTCTGTTTGTCCATGGTATTCTTTGCATTCTCCTCATAAATCACAATTCCACAGCCATCAGATGTTTTTCAGCCTGTTTGCTCATTGTCAACGCTTTACATCCATACAAAAGTACAGGTTCTTTGCAGCACCTTAACACTCTTTTTCTCGATGAAAATAACATCTTGTTCTTGGTCAGTATGCTGTCCATCTTGCAAAAGGCTACCTTCGCTATGACGATTCTTGTTCTAATCTCTTCAAGACATTTCCCATCAGATGTTATGACTGCTCCGAGTTAATTGTACCAATTCACTTGCTTAAGATTATTCCCATTTACTTGCATATTACATTTTGGTATTTCGTTCTTCATATTGACGACCAGAATATGTGTCTTTTTAATATTTAATTATAACACTAGTTAAGACTCGTCAACTCTACCAGAATCCTTAAACATGAACTCCATTTATATAAAAAAAAAAGACAGCAACTTAGGCAAACAAAAATTCCTTTTCGACACAAAACACCAACATCTCCCCTTCTACCCGCAATCTCCTCGCTTAAACATCAGCGTCGACCGATTAGAACCATAAAGACGGCTCCATTTCTTTGTTCAAGCAAGGGTTTGACAAATTAGTTGCTATTTCCTGCCCGATATGGATAGCTAATTGATTTCCTTATGTTGCTCTTGTAACCGAATAAAAGATAAATCTTCAAGGAGGTTTGCGGTAAAGCGATACACATGGCAAGAGATGATAACACTTAGTTTAGAACAAGTGAAACAAAGTAGTAGGGAAAGACAGAAGAATAACAGCGAGTTCTGACCTTATTTTTGTCTTCCATGATGTTTTTTTTTTTTTTGCATATCCTATTAGTTAGTTAGTCTTTCCTCTTGAGCCTAAGGCGGCGCATAGGGCAGAAGTCCTGTCTCTCCATGCTTGGCGGTTCGCTGCTACCTGTTGTAGATCTTGGATATTTACTTGGCCATTGAATGAGCCTTCTCTAATGATGGTTCTACGCAGGGTCTCTCTTGGTCTTCCGTTTTCTTTTCCCTACTGGTGACCATATGAGGACTTGGTAGGGGAGTCTTGACTTGTCCATTCTGAGTACATGGCCGATGTAGTTCCAACGGCGTCTTCTTATGAAATTGGATACTGTATCTTGCTTAGTCTCTTGCCTTATTTGCGAATTGGTTCTGAAGTCTGTCCAGTGGATGTTTAGAAGTCTTCTAAGACATTTGTTCTCAAAATTGTCTAATTTTATATCTAAAGCTACCGTTGATTTCCAACTTTCACATCCATACGTTAACACTGGAATCACACAAGAGTTGAAGATTTTAAGTTTTGTGTGTTTGCTGAGTGTCTTTGACTTCCAGATGTTTGACAGTTTATTGAAGGCACTAGATGCCAGTGCGATTCTAGATGATATTTCTGGTGTTGAGTCCCCTGTAGATGTCATTTTGCTTCCTAGGTATGTGAAGTTGTTGACTTTTTCAAGAACGTAGCTGTTCAATTCCTAATATCCTATTACACCTGGATTTTACTGCTGTTGTTGTTGTCTTGGCAAGTTTACATTCAAAGTTTGCCATTGCTTTCTGAAAGACCAACATGTTAAAACCCAGCGCAACGCGGTCTGCTGCCAAATCGGTCGTAGCTGTATTTCGAATTGCGTCCGTAAGACCTTAGCCACAAAGACCGGCCTTCCATGATAGAGGACCATAAACATATTTACGAACTAGACTTTTTTCACTTGTTAATTTATGTTGTGTGATTTCAGTATGCAACCGATGCCATGCAACGAAATATCAGGCAATAAATCGTGCACATTTGATTAGGTATCTTCATTATTCAAACTAGTAATAGTGAGAGATATGCATGCAGTAAGTGAGATATGAACATAAAAAACAAAAACAGAAATAATAACAATACAGTAGGAAAAATGTGCTAGGAATAATGTATGCTGGATGTGTGCTCCTCTTCATGTTTATATATAATAGTTTCAAAGATCTAGAATATCTGCGACATACCTACATACTTATGAGGGGAGGTCATTAAGTAACATGACGTTTTCGAATGACATGTTTACAATAGTGCGAACCATAAATTGTATGTGTGTTATTTCTTAACATAGTCACCCTACCTGGCAACAAACTTCGTTCTCCTATCCACTAACTTGTTGATGTGTTGTATGAAAAAAAAAAAATGTCTGAGTATGATCTTAAACCAATTTGCAATGCCTCATATAGCTTGTTGTCAGCTGCAAACCTCCCACGCAAATATTCTTTTACCTGTTCAAACATGTGGAAGTTCGATGGCGCGAAGTGTGGATTCTATGTTGGATGTTTCAAGACCTCAAATTGCATGGCTTGTAGTGTATCAACTGTATCCACAGACGTATGAGCGCAGGCGTAT
This sequence comes from Cepaea nemoralis, assembly GCA_014155875.1. Classification (NCBI taxonomy): domain Eukaryota; kingdom Metazoa; phylum Mollusca; class Gastropoda; order Stylommatophora; family Helicidae; genus Cepaea; species Cepaea nemoralis. Next base: position 450,701 of record JACEFZ010012419.1, read on the forward strand.
GAGCGCAGGCGTTGTCGTGAGGCATCAATACTCCTATTGATATAAGTCCTCGCCGTTTAGATCGTATTACCGCTGTAATCTGTTCACTAGCATGTCACTGTTTCGAGCACTAGTTATAGTTTCACGACATTCCTGGAAATGCAACAACATATGCCCCTTGATATTATAAAAGATGGTCATCATGACTTTCCGAACGGATTCTTGTGTCCATTCTTAACCGGAGACAACAGGTGTTTTATTTTAAATCGTTCTATCCTCTCATACACTCTTCCATAATGTAGATAACTGTCACGATACTGAACCATCATGTTTCAGTAGATTTCACATAGTTTCACAAGCTCTGACCGCGAAAAACGAACAACAAATCATCTGATTTGCCATGGTGCAAGTGAATAGAGGATCAACCATTTTGTAACCGCTTTTGCGCAAACTGCTCAGTCCTACATTGGGAATTGCTTAAGGGTCAATTTGTGTCCTGAAATAAGATTTCCCGTTGGCCATACTCTTCCATGCACAGTATAGTAACTGTAACTTCATGACTTTCCCGGGTACATACAACCGGCTCTGTGGTTTATAGGATAGTAAAAGTGCGGTGTTGCAGTTATCCAACATACCCAATCAGCAGAAAGTAGTTTGGAATGGAAACAGGCCTCTTTGCGTTGACTTCACTGGAATGAGACGTCGACAGTTTAGAAAGCAATGGCACACAACTGGGCAAAAAAAAATAGAAAGACATCACTGGCACCTTGCCGTCTTGACAGGCGTCATTTTGTGAATGGAGTTATACATCTCCATAACACAAAGCATGGGCTTAATTTAGAGACCATGTGTTGCCCATGAAGCATGATACCTCTCTCGGCCTGCCTTGCTTACTCCAGAGAAAAGGTAACACCAATACGTCTGGAACAATACAAGCTGCAGAAGCTTCTGAATCAGCAAAGCAATGCTCAAACTGTCCGCCAGTTGGATTTTCCATCCTAGACCAGTTGCCAGCCAAGGCTTAGGGCCTAGTCTGCCCTGCCATGACATTTAGTCTTTAGGTAATACACAGCCAATAAATGGTGGGATTGATTGCAACGTGCAATAAGTGACGTGGAACTAACTAACTAATGGGATTAATAGAACAAATGCAAGTACAAACAAAACATAAGTGACTGGACATAACTGAGGAGAAATGGAATTAAAGGAAGTGCTGATGGCTTTTACCTGACTAAACAGAAGAACGGAAGAAATAAAATAAATTGTTACTGAAGGCGAGATATCATGTGTTATCCACGATGTTTTTGTCACTCACGATTCATTTATGACAGAATGGGTAGCAATTTGGTACTTACGATTTCTCTACGACAGAATGAGTAGCAATTTGTTACTTACTATTTCTTTACGTCAGGAAGAGCAGAAATGTGTTACGATTTCTCTACGACAGAATGAGCAGTAATTTGTGACTTACGACTCCACTACGACAGAATGAGCAGTAATTTGTGACTTACAACTCCACTACGACAGAATGAGCAGTAATTTGTGACTTACGACTCCACTACGACATAATGAGCAGCAATTGTTACTTACGACTCCACTACGACAGAATGAGCAGCAACTGTTACATACGATTTCTCTATGTCAGAATGAGCAGCAATTTGTGACTTACGACTCCACTACGACAGAATGAGCAGTAATTTGTGACTTACGACTCCACTACGACAGAATGAGCAGCAACTGTTACTTACGACTCCACTACGACAGAATGAGCAGCAACTGTTACTTATGATTTCTCTATGACAGAATGAGCAGCAATTTGTGACTTACGACTCCACTACGACAGAATGAGCAGCAACTGTTACTTACGATTTCTCTACGACAGAGTGAGCTGCAACCGTTACTTACGACTCCACTACGACAGAATGAGTAGCAACTGTTACTTACGATTTCTCTATGACAGAATGAGCAGTAATTTGTGACTTACAACTCCACTACGACAGAATGAGCAGCAATTTGTGACTTACGACTCCACTACGACAGAATGAGCAGTAATTTGTGACTTACGACTCCACTACGACAGAATGAGCAGCAACTGTTACTTACGATGTCTCTACGACAGAATGAATAGCAATGTGTTACTCACAATACCTCTACAACAGAATGGGCTACAATGTGTCACTCACGATTTATCTATGACAGAGTGAGCAGAAATTGGTTACTTAACGATTTCTCCATGGCATAGTTATCAACATTTTGTTACGATTTCTCTACGATAGAGTCAGCAAATGTTGTTTCTCATATTCGCTCACGACAAGATAAACATCATGTATTAATCACGACTATAACCGTTACTTCACAATGTGTGTATAAATATTGAGTACTCTGAAATCCACGAACGAAAATCAGTAAACATGATTATAACTTTTATTACATTACGCAATAAGCAGAGAAATAGACAGCACGTCACTGAGACAAATATAGATGCTTTTACAATGACGAAAGCGGCTGTAGTGTGTGTGTGTGTGTGTGTGTGTGTTTTTTTTTTTTTGCCTCAATATAAAATTCAATATTTCAGTAACCAACTGAGGGAAAATGATGAGATTTAGCATATAACCTTATCATTATGTCCACCCAACAAAAAATTTTTGTTCTGGAGATTGTACAGCAGATTTCAATGTTTGTTTATATGCGGTATATAATTTACGGCTTAGAGATTAAGTCCATCATTTTAAAAGTATTACAGCTTCACCAAGACACATCCGCGCTTTTTTGAAATTGTCTCGTGATTTTCGTTTTGGCACAAACTGCGCGGAGTTAAATGGTATTGTTCAGAGGTGTCTCCAATGGGGGTTCTTTCATGAAACGTGATATATAAATAAACTAGCTGACTCGGCCCGGCTTCGCCCAGCTTCTGGTGAGATTCTATCTATCTATCTATCTATCTATCTATCTATCTATCTATCTATCTATCTATCTATCTATCTATCTATCTATCTATCTATCTATCTATCTATCTATCTATCTATCTATCTATCTATCTATCTATCTATCTATCTATCTATCTACCTATCTATCTATCTATATATCTATCTATCTATCTATCTATCTATCTATCTATCTAATCTATCTATCTATCTATCTATCTATCTATCTATCTATCTATCTATCTACCTATCTATCTATCTATCCGTCCGTCCGTCTGTCTGTCTGTCTGTCTGTCTGTCTGTCTGTCTGTCTATCTATCTGTCTATCTGTCTGTCTGTCGTTCTGTCTGTCTGCATATCTGTCTGTCTACCTAGCCAGCCAGCCAGATAGCCAGCCAGCCATCCATCCATCCATCCACCCACCCACCAACCCACCTACATGTCTACCGACCTATCTACCTCTCTGTCTGTCTGTCTGTCTGTCTGTCTGTCTGTCTGTCTGTCTGTCTGTCAACCAGTCCGCGCTATTAAATATCGATAAAAGTTACTGGAAAAAATGTGAGGACCATGTGTTGAAAGAGGAAGAGGACTATTGGAGAAATGATAGATTGAATTTTATGCAACCGAGAGAAGTCATCAACCTACTGGAATCGTCAGACACAGATTAAGGTCTGAGCAGATCGCAGACCTTAATCTACGTACACACTTACTGGGATATTTTGCTCAAACTTTTCAGACGAATTGAAGGCCCAAATCATTACAGCATCAGCATGTCAATGACAACAGTTTGTATTCCATAGTGATGAATTTTCAATTCCGCAAGCCCTCAGCGGTGACAAACAACTGTATTGAAACACACACACACACACACACACACACACACACACACACACACACACACACACACACACACACACACACACACACACTAAACGTATTGAATACCAACAGAAGAGTAATATTGCGGTGGAAACTGACATATTGTGGCATAACAAGATACGTGAGAGCAAACACGTTGTCAATTTAGGGGACAACACAATTGCATACGAATCAATCTATAAACTTCAATGAAAAGAGGACCAACATCTTGGTCGTTAAGAAGAAAGCCCACTACAGAGACACTGACAACTATTTTCATAGTGCAAAACATGTAATCATGTTCCGTCTCTGAACGGTAAACAGCAAAGTAGACAGTCTTTCACGAAGACTCAAAGCGGGTCTGTCACCCATGTGTACGTGTGAACAAACTACACAGACAGCTGAACAGATCCTTAAAAATTGAAACATGATGACTAAATTGCGGTATCATTTCTGGTCACTCCATACGCGCATTAATGCACAGCTATTTGGAAGCTTTCACGAACTCAATATAAAAAGTTAACATGAATACGTGTGTACACTTTATTAACCAGCAGCTGAAGAAACAAGAAGAAAATGAAAAATAAGGTAAGAAATATATTCCTTCTACTTTCCTGTTAATTTACAAATTATTTACCCCATGCCTCTGTAAATTCTCTGTGTTTACTAATATTACACATTGCACCCCTCTCGGGATTCTCCGTGGTGAAGTGGTCAAGCCGTCTGACTCGGGCTCCGAAGGTTTTATGTTCGATTCCGGGCCGCGTCCTTCATTTCACGAGTGCATTTTTCCCGAGGGTCGTCGCTGGAGCTACGGAGTTCGTGCTTTGTACGACGCTTTCCACGCTGCGGAAAGAAACTAAGCCATATGCGATAAAAACCCGGTGCAATGCAGTCGACCCTGTCGACTTTTAAGCTAGTTCTTTCATTGCACCCACTCCCATTTGAATCCGGATACGCCTTGTGTGTCATCTGAATTGGCGGGGCTTTCCTTACTGTAAACATAAATTTGTTAGCGAGAAATCACTGGTTTTTAAGCAAAACATCAAAGAAATGTCACCGCTTTCGATGATTTAAGTAGTTTTTGGACCTATCAAAAGCATATTCCTTGGGTGGGGGTAAAATTTCATAACGATGCAACAGACAGTTTTCAAAATAATTGATCGTGAATTAAGGCATTCTTTGCGGGACATACTATAGAATGACATTGCTTTGTGAAATCAGGAAATATCGTCACTTCCGCCATCATACAGTACAGTCACTTCCAGCTTTACACATTAGAGTGTAAAAGTACTCCATGGACAATGTTGTCTGTTTTATTTGTAAACAACATTTTAGTAACGTAGAATGCCAGTCGTCTTCTTTAAGTCTATGCCGTGAGGCCATGATCATGTCTGTCCACAGCCTTCTACCTCCTATACTGTAAATCATTTCTAATATCAACGTTCCTCCCTGCCAGAATGACAAACTATCCAACATCCTCTTTCTTGGGATTTTTCCTGCCTATCTCCCTTCCCCGCACCTCCACAACTTTCCCATTTTCATGACGTATTCCAGCTTTTTTATTCTCATAACATGCTCAAAGAATGCGGGTTGTGTTTCTCGCATACGTGTAACCGTTGTTACTGTGTTCAATAACACGGATAAAGCGGGTAAATTAATCAATAAAAAAAATGAAGCCTACGAGCAACGTTTTAAAAGTGCTAATAATTTAATACTCGTTTCTGACTGCCCTCGTCCTAGTTATCGGAATAAACCTGGGGACGGGGCGCGAGCAAGATTGGCAGATAAACAGGTCAACAGATAATATGTCTATTTTCCGAGAGTGTTGGTCTGGCTTCACTGGGTTCCGAATTCTAGAGAAAAGTGCTTCCAGGTTACAGCTGTATGCAGATATGTCAGTTTTGTTTTCTCGGTTGACACAACTGTCAATTTTGTGTTAATGCTTTTTATTCCCTTTTTGGCACTTTTTGTGTGTCTTATGGGAAATAAATAATAATAATAATAATTTGTTCCGAAAAGTTTCCAGCTGAAGGTCTGTTATGTGATATCAACATCACATTTCGCAGGCCTAAATGCATGGTGGAATTGGTGGCCAATTTTTCCCTAATTTTCGCAGTAGACGAGTCCAGACATATAACCTGCGTCCAGCATTGTTCGTGTTATTATCATCTAAGTTCAGTATCAGCTAAGATAATGCGCCCGCTATGAAGAGAAATAGCTGCTGGTAGAGTTTGAAAAGGCATCTTCCTTTACTTGTTGGTGATCGTCAATTTATTGATGTTACTATTGTTACTGTTCACTGTGCGCCATTATAAATATCAGCATGTTCCCAGTTTTCATCACTATTTGTTTCTTCTTCCTTTCCTCCCATTGCCATTTCATTTTCTTCTCCTAATCTAGTGCACCTCTTAGCTTCATATTTTTTTTTATTTTTCTCTTCTTTCATTTCACAGAAAGTCGATCTATAATCCATGGATGTATTTAAATATATAAAAATAATTGTTTCCGATATCAGCCACAATTCCCAAGACATGTTGGTGTGTGGGGAAGCAATCAGACCAACAGATTGTCTGATGGGGTATTGGTGCACGATTAGACAGATGTGATCATAGCTCTTTGGAATCATGTTAATAGGCTGGAATCATGTTAATAGGGTGGAATCATGTTAATAGGGTGGAATCATGTTGATGGGTGGAATCATGCTAATAAGGTGGAATCATGTTAATGGGGTGGAATCATGTTAATAAGGTGGAATCATGTTAATAAGGTGGAATCATGTTAATAGGGTGGAATCATGTTAATAGGGTGGAATCATGTTAATAGGGTGGAATCATGTCAATAGGTTGGAATCATGTTAATAGAGTGGAATCATGTTAATAGGGTGGAGTCATGTCAATAGGTTGAAATCATGGCCCTCTCTAACCAACGGAATGCCTCTGTTACTGCGACCACGTCCATTCTCATGCGGGAGTTCGTAGTCTCATGTGCCAGAATCTCCTTTTTTCAAGACTCGTCCATTTGGCTTCACAATGAAACCCAAACCCCTACGCATGTTTCTCACCAAGGACCTATCGGTTTAGATCACAATGTCACTGTGACGAAATACCTCGGCATCAGCACAATTCCACAAGTTTGAGAATAAAAGTCCATGTGAAAAATAATTAAACAATCAAGAGGAAGGAAACAAATTAAAAATACAGTTTCACCCCGCGCGCCGTTCTATGACTTTTATCACGCCAAAATTGCGCACCATTGCACAAAGCGACCCGGCTAGTTTCTTCAAATGGTTGTAAATTCCCGTTCTACAAATGAACGTATAATCCGAAATTTAACACGCTCAGGTTCACCAGCAGAGAGAGAGAGAGAGAGAGAGAGAGAGAGAGAGAGAGAGAGAGAGAGAGAGAGAGAGAGAGAGAGAGAGAGAGAGAGAGAGAGAGAGAGAGAGAGAGAGAGAGAGACGCAAGGTGCCAAATCCCGGCTGATAAAACTCCCTGGGTTAACAAGAGTTAGGGAAACGCTAGACTGAAAGGAACCTTTCTACGGTCGAAGGTGTGAACGGATTGGCCCATGGTGGTGTGAATAAAACACATGCCTACCACTTCTCTGAATCACGGAGATAAGACAGTCAGACGCTGGGCATGACGTGTGAAACAGCACCGGCGATAGGAGCCGTGACACAAATTTCCGACAGGCAGATAAAAAGCCCAAAAACCGGAAAATGGACAGCGAGGGTATAGACCGATTCAAAGGGTTGACGTAATAACATACTTTCTATGATCACTGAAACGAAGCGTGTTTCTGAATAATAGCGTAACGCCGGTCAAATTGACTGACATCTGAAAGTTAGTCCATAGAGTAAGTAGGCGTAAGCGTGTTACAACACGCATGGCGTAGAGTTAGTCAAATTAATTCACAGGTGAAATTACAGTCTATAATGAAGATAGGGGAAGATTTAAAATTAGACTGGGCAGCGGGAATTATCTCACGAGGATTGAAGACTCGACTGTTGTAGTGAATTACAGAATTTTAAAAAACTATGGGTATTTCCAACACAGACGGAGACGCCTGCTTAATAGCATACCACGGATACCTTCTGGAGAGAGTCGCATCTAGCTCCGCCCGACTTAAAGGACTGAATTTTCTAAACTATAAACTCAGGCAATACCAACATGTTATTTTGATCAGTTTGTCTGTTGTTTTGATGGCTTGGCGTTAGTTTTCTGTTTCTCAGTTTACTCTTCCTGACTTCAAGCTTGTGGATTTTCTGCATTGTTCCAGCTCTAGGCTTTACTTTATCACAATGAAACTTGTGTCCTAATTGTCATATGTAATAATTTGGAGAAATCCAACATTATCCAATTCACCTGAGTGCTTGGTCTATTCATGAATAGTAGATACATTTGGTTTCATTCTGTATGAGGTAGTGGAGGACATGACATTTTAGATTGACAACTTAGGAGAATTCCCTGAGTGTGAGCAGTCTAGTGATAGCGTCCAAATTAACGTTGATTATTTGGACCAGAAAATGGAATGCCTACCAAGATTGTGGTGAAACCACTTGGAAGGAAAAATGTCAACAGTACACTTTGCATGAATGGTGATGTCTGCATGAAGACAGACAGAGGACTTAGGACACTCTTGATCAAGACAGAAACAGGGAAGGCCTTTAGTGTTCGACAGGAATTGCGACTGAAGTCTTTCCGACAGACTGTGTGAAAGACAGAGCTAGAGAGAGAATATAAGGTGAACTTAGAAGCGAAACACCGATCTATATAGGGTTATGTGAACACAAACACACACACACACACACACACACACACACACACACACACACACACATATATATATATATATATATATATATATATATATATATATATATATATATATATAATATATATATATATATATATATATATATGCTGAAGTGCAAAAATGTATTGAGATATCTAGACAAATAGGTACTACCCATCTCAGTTTGTTTCAATTCCTGCTCTTATAGCAACCACGGATAGTCAGCAGCTGATCCGGATGAAAGGACTACTTTACAATCTTTCAAACTGAAAGTGCTACGCGTCTCACCGGGGAGCATGAATTAGATGCCTCTTTGAGTTAATTTTTGTATATAAATGGAGAACTTACCATTTTATCAACCTCATCCTATCAATGTATTGCATACCACCAGCTAATCACAACAAAGTTAATAATTATAATAATCATCATCACATTATTATCTGTTGGAACTCTTTGCTAGCTGCTGAGGATGGGGACGGAGCGCTTATGAGAATGTCCCGAATGCTGTGATGTCGGTTCCTAAATCAATCAATCAATCAATCAATCAATCAATCAATCAATATTATCATCTGTTAAACCTCTTAAATATTCCATATTTTTTTCTAACTGTATGTGAATGTTTGTGTAGCTTATGTGAGTGCACATAGTATTCACATATTTGTTCGTGGGAGTTCACATTTATCTTTCCAGGAGTAGAAACATCAGGGTGGTACCTTGCCTGTGCAGCCATTAGGCAACATGCTTATCCTGCATATCGTAATTCCTCTTTATCACTCCTGTTGGTACCCAGCCATCTACATCTATCTTTTCAACTAGATACTTCTTGGCTGTTTTCTTGAGTACCCAGGAACCGTTTCTGAAAAATCTTTCTGAAATCTGTAGTGTAGGGAATCTGTGCTAGCACAAAGAACTAAACACCAGTATAGGAAATTATGACTCTTAACAGTCACATTGATGTGTGCTACTTTAGATCAGTTGTTGGACCTCAGACTATGTACGGCCCGATGCACATTCTCTGCACTCCCGACACAGTGTTACTATAATATTGTGCCAATCCGACATGTATTCCGGTACTTTAATCAACTTTTTTTTTCACAATTGATGGATTCAATATCACCCACCAGACGTATAGATATTTCTGCGTATGCCATCCAGGACATACTTCGTCTTAGTCTATGACCCTCTATATTTGCCTTAGTGCATCTATTTTTGATCTTGTCTTCTAATTTGCAACGTGCTGATTTTATACTTCCTTAGTACTAGCAGCTCTTTACTTGTTTCATAGGGTGTACTTGGAGATTAATCTTTGTTGTTTTCGTTGTCGTCTTTGGTTATAGTCATTACCTCCGTTTTCCTAATGCTAATTTTCTAGACTATTCATGTAGACTTGTAATTCTGCTTCTGATTTTGCTATTAGTGCCTGGTCATCTGCAAATAGGAGTTCTTTAATTGTGTAATTTGGCGTTAATTTTTTTTTTTTGGTGTTCTGTTTTTTATGTGGTGTTCTTGCGGTCTCTGTTTGGCTGGATTCTTTACATATGCTGTATATATAGCTTATAAACAAGAGGGGGACAAGACACAACCTTGTCGTACTCTGGATTTCAGATCGTGTACTAATATTTAACCTGTTTTAAAAATAAACTTTATGTGATGTTAGTTCATCACTGACCAGGAATCTAAACTTTCCCGCGCTCCGCCACAGAAATTGACAGCAATTCTAGGCACGAAACACTTTCCATAGAAAATGAGAGTTTACTGGTTGGTTGTCATAGCAACAGCTGTGGGGCCTCATTATCATGAATAGTTAAACAACACGAGTTCTAAAGTGCCTTGTGTTGCAACAACTACGCTAATTGGTCAGATATCAAAGTAGAAAACTCAAACATGATAGAAAATGGTCTATGTAAGCGGAAATGAGAAAACTGTGTTGTTGTTAGCTGAATATTAGCTTCGTTTAAGCATCGTCCCCACGTGTCCAAAACATTCCAGGATGTTGTGCTTGGGACAGAAAGATGTTTCACAACTTCATCGCTGTTTAATTCCGATAAGCAGGTCCACATTGCGAATGGATAAGAACGCGTGTTCTGATGCCGAGGTTAGCGGTTCAACCCCTACACCGGACATCTGGACTAAAATGTTGACCTGTCGTCCTTGACTTGGGGACGTTAATTACCTCTGAAGTCGAAGTGGGTTCGCCTGGTGGCTAGGGACACTGTTAACAGGAAAAGCTAACCCATACGCAAAATTCAGTCTATCACTTTCATAAATAGTGTGCATGGACTACGCTTGAGTTCAAAGCTAGCGAGCGCAAACAAAGAGAAAAAAATCCGATAATTCCCTTGAATATCTAAAAACAAACAGCAGCAAGATAACTAGGATGTTAATGGCACAGACATGAGGAATCTGTAGTATCATTGACCTTGTTGCACTAGTTACTTCACACAGGAGTTAGCGCCCCTGACGTCCACTCTCTTTCCTGACTTCAACAATGGTTGGAAGCCAGACAAATACATCATCATCCTGTAGTAGGACGTCACTCTACCACGGTGGGAGGAAAAGCGTCTCGATCTCTGGCTAGTTCTCCCACCTCATGCACGCTCATGCGTGAGGTGTCTGCAATGGCTGTTGTCCGTCTTTGTGCTAGTCAACCCTTTCCTCTACGCCCATAAACCAGCTTCCCATCACTGTTCTTCCCAAGTGCTTTGTCGCTTAATATGACCAATTTTGTTTTTGTTTTCGTAAAAGATACTATTTATGATCCAGACTTCTTCAATGCCTAGATCTTGTAGAATTTAAGTATTCTTTTCTTCTTCTCGTTCCACGATTTTATAAGAACTCTATGTGCCATGTAAGATGGAAAACCTCAATTTTCTTCTACAGGTGATTTCGAAATGGTCTATGGCTCACACCATTTGTTTACACAGGAACATGTAAGAAATAAATTCATGTTTGTCAAATGTCTACTGCCCTCTGACATTTACTTTATTATGCCTCTATGAGAGCCAGCCAGTAGACTGTTAATTGTGTTTCTTATAAACAAATATGCATACGTGTAGCGAAACCCCAGTGGCCCATGTCCTCATACCTATCCGCTCAATTCCTTCGGAGTGGAATTCTCTGGGTTACTTTCATAACCCGAGCATTTGACACGAATACTTTGTAATCTATCTGTTCTTCGGGAAAGCCCAATGGCACGCCTTGCACCAAATATGACCTAGGGTAATGGTTGGCGTAAAATGTCCGTTGTCAACCTTGTCGGTTGTTGTCGGCACAATGTATTGAAGTTTTAAAGAATTTTACAGATAAAGTGCCGCATCCTACTGCTGGGGAATGAAAGGTAATTTAGATTAATTGTTCCTGCCAGACATGGGCATATTAAGCTTGGTCGTCTCAAATAATGAGACAGATTGGTGAAACGGCAGTCTTGCCAATTTGGCTAAGCGTCTAGATCTGGGCATGGCGGGGGAACAAATCGGGGCTATCCTTCTTCCTATGGCTTTACCTCTGTTTAGTGTTCTCTTTCATTTGAATATAAACATTCTATAGCTATGGCATGTCGAGGGGAGGGAAGGGCTCCGTGGGGACCGGTTCCACCCATCTGAGTTATATCTTCTTGAGCCAGAAGAGGCGATCCACTGTGCTATCTCTTTCGTCTTTCGGCTGATTTGGGGGGGGGGGGGGGGGGGGGGGGGGGGGGGGGGGGGGCAGGTGGACCGGGTGGTTTCCTGGTCGATAGGAGGATGTTGGGAGTATAAATGGACTTCCCTGTCTCCCTGAGAGAACTGAACTCACATGAATGTATGGGTTATGTGAGACACTTCCGATACATTGCGGTGACAGCTCAGACAAGAGCGGCGGCCGGACAGGGTAGTTTCCTCTTTCCTGTTCTTGCTAGGGATGGGGGAGGGAGATGCACTGCGGTCCATACAGACCCACTATTATGATTAGTTTAGAGTAGGAAACATACATAATTACGCACACTACTCCACAATAGCTTTGTCGTGAGAAAGGCAAGGTTTGCAAGTGAGAGGGAAGCCTGAGAAGGTATGTGCCCAATATTAATAAGGCATGGTATGAGTGTGGAGAGGAGTGTGGTATGAAGACAATTGAATACTAGGTAATTGTAATTATTTTATGTAGTGCAACCGACATGCTGAGACCATTGGAATCTCCATGCCGGCTGTATATGATAGTTACACACCAGAGGCTCTCAAAATTGTTTTAACTTTACAGGATCCTTCTTTTGACGGCGAATATAGCCGAAGTTTCGACAGAGCATCGACATAGAACATTATGTTTTACTAGGAAGTTCCCTGCTGCTGTTGGGCTATACCAGATAGAACCACGGCGGGCCCGAACGAATACTTTCAGAACACCTCGGCAGGCTTTTCGTTGAGCTGGGATCGAGTATGTTTGCATTTGGGCTAAATCCCGCCCTAAGTCACTGACACACCCGTGCATATATCCTATTTATTCTCCTTGAGTATTTCCCCACCAAAATTGTACCACGTGATCCCAGGGGCACTTTCCCTAACCATTGGGACACACTACATTCGTGTATGCCACGGAAACTTGGAATCCTGGATCGATGGGAACCTTGTTGTTCGAACACCTACGCGGGAAATAAAGACCAGGGAACTTGCTGTGAGAGTGGTGGTGAATTCATGGGACAGATATGGAAAACGATGATCTAGGATATTTATATTTGTGTTTAGATATTGTATGGACTAGTTTTCTCTCTAGATTGTGTGTAGATGTTTATGAGTTAATCGCTAGATATTTTTTCTGTGCGGTTATGTATTGAGTTATTAAATTTACAATTACAAATATGTTGAAGAACGTCATGTGGTATGCGTGTCACAGCCAAACGAACCCTGCAGGAAATAGGTCCTGAGGTCGAAAGAGAGAGTGACAGTGAGTCCGGAGGAAACGGAGGAGGGTTGGCAAGTAAAGACCTATCCCAGCCAGGGCTATAGAATAATATTGAAATATTGTTACATAGTTACTTGGACCCTCCACGTAGCGTTGTTACAATTCTGGGGGCACGTCGCGGGATATTTGAAAATCCTGGTGGAGGTCTGGCTGATATAGTGATAGGGGACAGATATTCTTGTCTACTATCAATAGGTTCTGCCTACCGTACCTGGCTATTGTCTATACTCTTCCTGACACAGACTGACCGACATACGACGTGGTGTGGTCAGGTAAAAATAACCAGTTTGTGTACTAGAGATTGAAATTTAATATACAATTTATCTCTTCCCTTACCCTCTGAATGTAAGATGGCATCCGCTAAATTTAATGTTGCCGAAGTACAGGCTACAGGGCATGAGATGGGTTACGATTGGTGTAGAGTTACAAAAATATGTTCAGGAAGTTGAAAGAGACTTCAGACAGGCTGAGCGCGAAGCTATGAAATTTGAGATCGGAGCGTGAAGCTAAGAAAATAGAAGCTGACCGCGAGCTAAGAAATGGAAGCTGAGAGCGAGAACCTAAGAAAGGGAAGCAGAACAGGCCGTCAGAGACCATGAGTTCCGCATAGAGGGAGTTGGAGCTTAGAGCTAAAACTGCCAAGGAAAGCGAGGGTGCAGTGGGAGGCACAGTTCTACCTGACTCAACAACTCCTAGCGGGCGGTCCATACCAGGCAAATGAAGTTCCCTTTGCTCCCGTTCGATGAACACAAAGAGAAGATCGACCAGTATCTTCAAAAATTCCAGTCGCTGGCTTTGGCTATGGGACTGGAACGTGGGAAATGGAACTTGAAAACTCTCGCAGGGACCTGAGGGGGACCGCGTACGAGGTCTATTCAAGGTTGCCACCTGGTATGGAGAATGACTATGAGGCTCTGGAAAAAGCATTATTGAAAAGGTTCCAGATGACAGCCCATACATACCGTCAGCAGTTCAGAAAGTCCAAGAGAGAGCCAGGAGAGATGTTCGCAGCCTACAGCGTTAGCACTTAAGTCTTACCTTTTGAAGTGGATGTCATTGGCTGGATTTGCTAACGACTATGAAGTTTTAGAAGAATTAGTGGTCGTGGACCAAATGAAGAGTGATGTGCCTAAGGCGATTTGCAACCTTTCTTGGCTTAAATGGGGCAGAATAGGTTAGGACATAGTCAACACATTTGGCGGGAAAAGCAACAACGGAAAAAAAAAA
>JACEFZ010012420.1:0-70000 GCA_014155875.1 Cepaea nemoralis
TCTTCTCTTTTCTTCATCAAACATCTTTTTCATATCTCACATCTATTCTCTTCATCATATCATCATTCATCTTTCTTTTCATCATCATCATCATCATCATCATCATCATCATCATCATCATCATCATCATCATCATCATCATCATCATCATCATCATCATCATCATCATCATCATCATCATCATCATCATCATCATCATCATCATCATCATCATCATCATCATCATCATCATCATCATCATCATCATCATCATCATCATCATCATCATCATCATCATCATCATCATCATCATCATCATCATCATCATCATCATCATCATCATCATCATCATCATCATCATCATCATCATCATCATCATCATCATCATCATCATCATCATCATCATCATCATCATCATCATCATCATCATCATCATCATCATCATCATCATCATCATCATCATCATCATCATCATCATCATCATCATCATCATCATCATCATCATCATCATCATCATCATCATCATCATCATCATCATCATCATCATCATCATCATCATCATCATCATCATCATCATCATCATCATCATCATCATCATCATCATCATCATCATCATCATCATCATCATCATCATCATCATCATCATCATCATCATCATCATCATCATCATCATCATCATCATCATCATCATCATCATCATCATCATCATCATCATCATCATCATCATCATCATCATCATCATCATCATCATCATCATCATCATCATCATCATCATCATCATCATCATCATCATCATCATCATCATCATCATCATCATCATCATCATCATCATCATCATCATCATCATCATCATCATCATCATCATCATCATCATCATCATCATCATCATCATCATCATCATCATCATCATCATCATCATCATCATCATCATCATCATCATCATCATCATCATCATCATCATCATCATCATCATCATCATCATCATCATCATCATCATCATCATCATCATCATCATCATCATCATCATCATCATCATCATCATCATCATCATCATCATCATCATCATCATCATCATCATCATCATCATCATCATCATCATCATCATCATCATCATCATCATCATCATCATCATCATCATCATCATCATCATCATCATCATCATCATCATCATCATCATCATCATCATCATCATCATCATCATCATCATCATCATCATCATCATCATCATCATCATCATCATCATCATCATCATCATCATCATCATCATCATCATCATCATCATCATCATCATCATCATCATCATCATCATCATCATCATCATCATCATCATCATCATCATCATCATCATCATCATCATCATCATCATCATCATCATCATCATCATCATCATCATCATCATCATCATCATCATCATCATCATCATCATCATCATCATCATCATCATCATCATCATCATCATCATCATCATCATCATCATCATCATCATCATCATCATCATCATCATCATCATCATCATCATCATCATCATCATCATCATCATCATCATCATCATCATCATCATCATCATCATCATCATCATCATCATCATCATCATCATCATCATCATCATCATCATCATCATCATCATCATCATCATCATCATCATCATCATCATCATCATCATCATCATCATCATCATCATCATCATCATCATCATCATCATCATCATCATCATCATCATCATCATCATCATCATCATCATCATCATCATCATCATCATCATCATCATCATCATCATCATCATCATCATCATCATCATCATCATCATCATCATCATCATCATCATCATCATCATCATCATCATCATCATCATCATCATCATCATCATCATCATCATCATCATCATCATCATCATCATCATCATCATCATCATCATCATCATCATCATCATCATCATCATCATCATCATCATCATCATCATCATCATCATCATCATCATCATCATCATCATCATCATCATCATCATCATCATCATCATCATCATCATCATCATCATCATCATCATCATCATCATCATCATCATCATCATCATCATCATCATCATCATCATCATCATCATCATCATCATCATCATCATCATCATCATCATCATCATCATCATCATCATCATCATCATCATCATCATCATCATCATCATCATCATCATCATCATCATCATCATCATCATCATCATCATCATCATCATCATCATCATCATCATCATCATCATCATCATCATCATCATCATCATCATCATCATCATCATCATCATCATCATCATCATCATCATCATCATCATCATCATCATCATCATCATCATCATCATCATCATCATCATCATCATCATCATCATCATCATCATCATCATCATCATCATCATCATCATCATCATCATCATCATCATCATCATCATCATCATCATCATCATCATCATCATCATCATCATCATCATCATCATCATCATCATCATCATCATCATCATCATCATCATCATCATCATCATCATCATCATCATCATCATCATCATCATCATCATCATCATCATCATCATCATCATCATCATCATCATCATCATCATCATCATCATCATCATCATCATCATCATCATCATCATCATCATCATCATCATCATCATCATCATCATCATCATCATCATCATCATCATCATCATCATCATCATCATCATCATCATCATCATCATCATCATCATCATCATCATCATCATCATCATCATCATCATCATCATCATCATCATCATCATCATCATCATCATCATCATCATCATCATCATCATCATCATCATCATCATCATCATCATCATCATCATCATCATCATCATCATCATCATCATCATCATCATCATCATCATCATCATCATCATCATCATCATCATCATCATCATCATCATCATCATCATCATCATCATCATCATCATCATCATCATCATCATCATCATCATCATCATCATCATCATCATCATCATCATCATCATCATCATCATCATCATCATCATCATCATCATCATCATCATCATCATCATCATCATCATCATCATCATCATCATCATCATCATCATCATCATCATCATCATCATCATCATCATCATCATCATCATCATCATCATCATCATCATCATCATCATCATCATCATCATCATCATCATCATCATCATCATCATCATCATCATCATCATCATCATCATCATCATCATCATCATCATCATCATCATCATCATCATCATCATCATCATCATCATCATCATCATCATCATCATCATCATCATCATCATCATCATCATCATCATCATCATCATCATCATCATCATCATCATCATCATCATCATCATCATCATCATCATCATCATCATCATCATCATCATCATCATCATCATCATCATCATCATCATCATCATCATCATCATCATCATCATCATCATCATCATCATCATCATCATCATCATCATCATCATCATCATCATCATCATCATCATCATCATCATCATCATCATCATCATCATCATCATCATCATCATCATCATCATCATCATCATCATCATCATCATCATCATCATCATCATCATCATCATCATCATCATCATCATCATCATCATCATCATCATCATCATCATCATCATCATCATCATCATCATCATCATCATCATCATCATCATCATCATCATCATCATCATCATCATCATCATCATCATCATCATCATCATCATCATCATCCATCATCATCATCATCATCATCATCATCATCATCATCATCATCATCATCATCATCATCATCATCATCATCATCATCATCATCATCATCATCATCATCATCATCATCATCATCATCATCATCATCATCATCATCATCATCATCATCATCATCATCATCATCATCATCATCATCATCATCATCATCATCATCATCATCATCATCATCATCATCATCATCATCATCATCATCATCATCTTATTCTTCTTCTTCTTCTTCTTTTCTTCTTCTTCTTTTTCTTCTTTTTTTTTTTCTTCTTCTTCTTCTTCTTCTTCTTCTTCTCTTCTTCTTCTTCTTCTTCTTCTTTCTTCTTCTTCTTCTTCTTCTTCTTCTTCTTCTTCCTTCTTCTTCTTCTTTCTTCTTCTTCTTCTTCTTTCTTCTTCTTCTTCTTCTCTTCTTCTTCTTCTTCTTCTTCTTCTTCTTCTTCTTCTTCTTCAGCATTCGAGCAATTGAGGTTCTTTGCTGCAGATACAAGCCGTCTCCATTCGTCTCTCTGGTGGACCTTCTCTTGCCAGTTGCTGATTCTAAGTGCTTGTAGGTCTGCATGTGTATTATCTCTCCACCGTCTTCTTGGTTACTCGGGGTCTACGGTCATTTATTTCTTGAGTGTAAGCGAGTTTTGTTTCCCTATTATCTTCCATTCGTCCTATTGCCCCAGCCATTGTAGTCAATTAGCCTCATGATACCAGTGATTAGCGGGGACTTAAACAGATCATAAATGTCTTTGTTGACTTCTTCTTTTCCACTCTCCACTTTGTGTATCCCTAATGGGTCCAAAGATGCGTCTTAAGACTTTGTTCTCAAAGGTTTGTAACAAGGCTTCGTCTCCTTTCGTTGTACTCCAGGTTTCAGAGCCATACAGCACAACTGGTCTGATCAGTGTTTTGTATATTGTGATCTTGGTGTTACGAGATAGCGCATTTGATTTTAGCAGATGTTGTAGTGCATAGTATATCTTATTTCCAGAGTTGATTCTAGCTTGTATTTCTTCCCTTATGATGTTGGAGCAGTTGAAGATTGTACCCAGGTATTTGTATGTTTCCGTTCTTTTAATGGTCATATTATCTATTTGTATGTGGCCAGAGTTTTTAGCCTTTCCTTCTCTTGAAATTACCATATATTCTGTCTTATCTTGGTTGATAACCAGCCCCATCTGTTGAGCTTTTTCCTTTAAGTGAGTCAATATTTCCAATGTCTTTTGTTCACTTTTCCCTATAATATCTATATCATCTGCATAACCAGCAGCTTGGATGTTCCTCCAATATCACATTCCTCCTTTACCTTCCTTACAACTTTCTCTAGAGCCAGATTGAAGAGTAGCGGCGATAGTGCATCACCCTGTTTCAAGCCAGATGTTATTTGGAAGGGTCTGATTTCCTGCCTTTATATGTTACTATATTATAAGTATCTTCCATGCATAGTCTGGTCATGTTGATTAACTTCCTTGGTATTCCAAATTCTGCATAGCATTCCATAGGACTATTCCTATGGACACTATCATAAGCCTTTTAAAATCCACAAAAATGTTATGGGGATCTCCTTATATTTCCAATTGTTCTCGGCTATTTGTCGTAAGATAAATATATGATCTAATGTTGATCTGTTTTGTCTAAAAACCGCCGGTAGTCACCTAATATGTCTTTTTAATATGGTTTTAGTCTATTTAGTAATACCGTGGATAGTATCTTATAGCTTGTGGACAGTAGTGATATCCCTTATAAGTTTCACATTGTAACTTGTCTCCTTTTTTAAAGATAGGTATCAATAATGATTCTTTCCAATCATGGGGTAATTTCTGTCCTCCAGATTTTATAATTAGTTCGTATAGCTTTAAATTTTTTCCCCCCCTCCCTTTTTTTTAAAAATTTTTAACCAAAACCCCCTTTTTTTTTTTAAAAATTTTTCTTTTTTAAAAAAAAATTTTTTTTAACAAAAAAAATTATTTCCCAAAATTTTTTTTTTTCTTTTTTTTTTTTTTACCCTTTTTTTTCCTTTTTTTTTTTTCCCCCCCCCTTTTCCCAAATTTTTCCCCTTTTTAAAAACCCAAAATTTTTTTTTTTTTTAAAAAAACCCTTTTTAATTTTCCCCCAAATTTTAAATTAAAAATTTTTTTTTTTTTTTAAACATCCCAAAAAAAAAATTTTAAAAAACCCTTTTTTTTTTTTTTTTTAAAAAAAAAAATTTTCCCCCTTTTAACCAAAAATTTTTAAATTTTTTTTCCCCCCCTTTTTTTTAAAAAAATCTTTTTAAAATTTCATTTATTAACTTTTTTAAACCCCCAAAAAATTTTAAAAAAACCCCCCAAAAAATTTTTTCCTTTATTTTCCCCCTTTTTTTCCCCCTTTTTAAAAAAAAAATTTTTTTTTAAAACCCCCCCAAACCCCAAAAATTTTTTAAAAATTTTTTTTCCCCTTTTTTCCCCAAAATCCCAACCCCAATTTTCCCCCCCCAAAATTTTAAAACCTTTTCCCCCTTTTTTTTTTAAAAAAACCAAAAATTTCTTTAAACCCCAAAAATTTTTTAAAAATTTTTTTAAAATTTTTTTAAAAAAAAACCCCCCCTTTTAAAAACCCCCCAACCCCCCCTTCCTTATTTTTTAAATTTTTTTATTAAAAAAAAAATTCCTCAAAAAAAACCCTTTTCCCCAAAAAAACTTTCCCCTTTTTTCCAAAAATTTTCCCTTTTCCCCCCTTTTTTTTTTTTTCCCTTTTTTTTTATCCCAAAATTTTTTTTTTTTTAAAAACCCCCCTTTTTAAAAAATTTTTTTTAAAACCCCTTTCCCCTTTTTTCCCCCTTTTTTTTTAATTCCCCCCCCTTTTTAAAAAAAAACCCCCCCCCCAAAAAAAATTTTTTTTAAAAAACCCCCCCAACCCCAAAACCCCCTTTTAACCCCCTTTTTTTAAAACCCCCCAAAAAATTTCCCTTTAAAAACCCCCCTTTTCCCCTTTTTTTTCCCCCCCCAAAAAATTTTTTTTTTTCCCCCAAAAAAATTTTAAAAAAAAAAATTTTTCCCAAATTTTTTTTTTTTCCCCCAAAAAACCCCCCATCCCCCAAAAATTTTTTTAAAAAAAAACCCCCCCCAAAAAAAAAAAACCCCCCCCTTTTTTTCAAAATTTTTTTAAAATTTTTTTTTAAAAAACTCCATTTTAAAAACCCCCAAAAAAAAAAAATCCCTTTTTTTTTTTAAAAAAAAAAAAAAAAAACAAAAAACCCCAAAAACACCCTTTCCCTTTATCCATCATCCATCATCCATCATCCATCATCCATCATCCATCATCCATCATCCATCATCCATCATCCATCATCCATCATCCATCATCCATCATCCATCATCCATCATCCATCATCCATAATCCATCATCCATCATCCATCATCCATCATCCATCATCCATCATCCATCATCCATCATCCATCATCCATCATCCATCATCCATCATCCATCATCCATCATCCATCATCCATCATCCATCATCCATCATCCATCATCCATCATCCATCATCCATATCCATCATCCATCATCCATCATCCATCATCCATCATCCATCATCCATCATCCATCATCCATCATCCCATCATCCATCATCCATCATCCAATCATCATCCATCATCCATCATCCATCATCCATCATCCATCATCCATACATCCATCATCCATTCATCCATCATCCATCAGCCATCATCCATCATCCATCATCCATCATCCATCATCCATCATCCATCATCCATCATCCATCATCCATCCATCATCCATCATCCATCATCCATCATCCATCATCCATCATCCATCATCCATCATCCATCATCCATCATCCATCATCCATCATCCATCATCCATCATCATCATCCATCATCATCATCATCCATCATCCATCATCATCATCCATCTCATCATCATCATCATCATCATCATCAATCATCATCATCATCATCATCATCATCATCATCATCATCATCATCATCATCATCATCATCATCATCATCATCATCATCATCATCATCATCATCATCATCATCATCATCATCATCATCATCATCATCATCATCATCATCATCATCATCATCATCATCATCATCATCATCATCATCATCATCATCATCATCATCATCATCATCATCATCATCATCATCATCATCATCATCATCATCATCATCATCATCATCATCATATCATCATCATCATCATCATCATCATCATCATCATCATCATCATCATCATCATCATCATCATCTTCTTCTTCTTCTTCTTCTTCTTCTTCTTCTTCTTCTTCTTCTTCTTCTTCTTCTTCTTTCTTCTTCTTCTTCTTCTTCTTCTTCTTCTTCTTCTTCTTCTTCTTCTTCTTCTTTCTTCTTCTTCTTCTTCTTCTTCTTCTTCTTCTTCTTCCTTCTTCTTCTTCTTCTTCTTCTTCTTCTTCTTCTTCTTCTTCTTCTTCTTCTTCTTCTTCTTCTTCTTCTTCTTCTTCTTCTTCTTCTTCTTCAGCATTCCGAGCAATTGAGGTTCTTTGCTGCAGATACAAGCCGTCTCCATTCGTCTCTCTGGTGGACCTTCTCTTGCCAGTCGCTGATTCCAAGTGCTTGTAGGTCTGTATGTGTATTATCTCTCCACCGTCTTCTTGGTCTACCTCGGGGTCTACGGTCATTTATTTCTGAGTGTAAGCGAGTTTTGTTTCCCTATTATCTTCCATTCGTCCTATTGCCCCAGCCATTGTAGTCAATTAGCCTTCATGATACCAGTGATTAGCGGGGACTTAAACAGATCATTATTGTCTTTGTTGCTTCTTCTTTTCCACTCTCCACTTTGTGTATCCCTAATGGGCCCAAAGGTGCGTCTTAAGACTTTGTTCTCAAAGGTTTGTAACAAGGCTTCCTCTCCTTTAGTTGTACTCCAGGTTTCAGAGCCATACAGCACAACTGGTCTGATCAGTGTTTTGTATATTGTGATCTTGGTGTTACGAGATAACACATTTATTTTAGCAGATGTTGTAGTGCATAGCATATCTTATTTCCAGAGTTGATTCTAGCTTGTATTTCTTCCCTTATGATGTTGGAGCAGTTGAAGATTGTACCCAGGTATTTGTATGTTTCCATTCTTTTAATGGTCATATTATCTATTTGTATGTGGCCTGAGTTTTTAGCCGTTCCTTCTCTAGAAATTACCATATATTCTGTCTTATCTTGATTGATAACCAGCCCCATTTGTTAAGCTTTTCCCTTTAAGTGAGTCAATATTTCCGATGTCTTTTGTTCATTTTCCACTATAATATCTATATCATCTGCATAACCAAGCAGCTTGGATGTTCCCTCCAATATCACATTCCTCCTTTACCTTCCTTACAACTTTCTCTAGAGCCAGATTAAAAAAGGAGCGGCGATAGTGCATCACCCTGTTTCAAGCCAGATGTTATTTGGAAAGGGTCTGATTTCCTGCCTTTATATGTTACTATATTGTAAGTATCTTCCATGCATAGTCTGGTCATGTTGATTAACTTCCTTGATGGACACTATCATAAGCCTTTTTAAAATCCACAAAAATGTTATGGGGATCTCCTTTATATTTCCAATTGTTCTCGGCTATTTGTCGTAAGATAAATATATGATCTAATGTTGATCTGTTTTGTCTAAAACCCGCCTGGTAGTCACCTAATATGTCTTTTTAATATGGTTTTAGTCTATTTAGTAATACCGTGGATAGTATCTTATAGCTTGTGGACAGTAGTGATATCCCTCTATAAGTTTCACATTGTAACTTGTCTCCTTTTTTAAAGATAGGTATCAATAATGATTCTTTCCAATCATGGGGTAATTCTTCTGTCCTCCAGATTTTTATAATTAGTTCGTATAGCTTTAAATGTAGTGCATGGCCACCTGCCTTTATAAATTCAGCAGCAATTCCATCAGCTCCAGTTGCCTTATTGTTTTTAAGTCGTATTATTACATATAGGATTTCTTCAAAAACAGGTTCGTCAATTTGTGGTTCACACGTTAGAACCTCTTCCTGAGGGAAATTGTTACTTGGAGCTTCACAATTTAGTAATTCAACAAAGTATTCTTCCCATGTGTTACACATTTCCTCATTGGTATTTATCATATTCCCATTTTTGTCTTTGATACCATATGTGTTGTGTTGGTGCCTTCGGTTCTTTAAAAAACCTTCTGGATTCGTTTTTCTGGTGATTAGTTTCCATATTTGATTATATTGCTCATATATTCTCGCTTCTGCTGCCGAACTATTTTTGTAGCCTCTTTACATTCAGTTCTATATTGCTCTTCATTTCGGATGTTGTTGATGTAGTAACACGGTTAGGATTAAGAAATTCGTGTTTCAGTTTGGCGAAACATAACACGGGGTCAGGGACAGCGATTTTGCAGATTTCAGACACGTGGACTATTTTTAGAACACAGAGACCAATACGGTAGAATTTGCACAGTACAGATTAAGAATGATACACACGTATTAGTCATAGTAAATTTACACGCACCACCCAATTACAATTACCAACCTTTATTTTACGAACAGTTAGACTACGTATTAGCACAGATATACAGGGGACAAAATATTGTTATTGCTGAAGATTACAATTGTGTTATTGAGCTTTTTGCTTCAATAAATGATGGACAACATCCGCTGAAGATTGTTCAATTAAGCCAGACACGATGGATGTCAATCTGCCATTGTCATAATATTGCAGCAGTGGGTCGAGCTCACAACTCATTTTGGTGTAGCAAGACTCAACGAGCGCTGTTATACAGCATAACGTCTACATTCTATGTACAGCGACATGAAAAACTATGTGTATCTCATATTTCTCCAGCATATTCTCGGAGAAGTTCAAAGTGTGAATAAGAAATTTGAAGCAGATATACAGGATCCAACAAAACTAGTCAGCGACCTTGTCCAGCTCACTGATTCTATCAGTTCAAAGATTGCTATTCCTGGGGAAAAAATAACTGAAAGTGATGCTATTCAAGATTATTTAGATCCTAATCCCAATCTAGGTTATGAGTTTGAGAAAGAAATAGCAGACTACAAGTTTCCTGATGAGAAAGACATTCGTGGAAGGTGCATCCAGTTTTTAATAGAGCTATTGACACAGCTGCGTTTATGTTTGCTGGATAACGTTCGAGTGTTGCAGTCCATGTCATGTCTTAGTGGAAGTGAATGTCTACAGCCAATGAAGCCCTGCATATTGGATCTTGCTAAAATAGTTTGTAGAAGATGCAGCTACTCTCACTCGCATCGATTTCCAGTGGAGAAAACTTCATCATTTGCAGTGGATACAGACCTCTGACACACTTGGACTGTGGGCAGAAATATCCTCATACAGGGATGCCACCGGTGAAAATCCTTTCCAAGATCTTACAGATTTAGCTTTAATTGTGCTCATTTTACCTCATTCTAATGCGGACGTGGCGCCTATTTTCAGTCAGATGGGAGTTAGTTAGTTAGTTAGTCGCAGTTCCAACTTCACAGCAACGGGTCGTCCCCATTATGCTCCGTTCCTGTGCCAGTGAATATCATACGAAATGCTCCCCACTGCCCAATGTGAAAAGTGGAAAAGACACGACAAACAACAGCCCGCACAGATGCACTGTGCATAATGCCGCCGCCGCCAGAATGTCAACACAATAGTCCCCCACAAAACACCCAGTTCATTTCTGATGGAATCTGCAGATGGGAGTTATAAAATCAACATTGTGTAACAGAATAAGCATCAAGAGTTTGACAGCTGTTTTGACTATTAGATATGGAATGAAAAGATATGGCAAATGCTGTCATGATTATAAACTACCTAAGGATATTCTGCGAAAAATTGGATCACAGGAGGCATATACATGTTTCTTTCAATCATCCTCCTCATCCTCATCATCGCAGGAGCAAACACAGCAGGAAATAGCTACATAAACTGAAGAGGAGTTGTTTGACTGGGATTTGGCAAATCTGGAATAAACTTCATTCTAATATTCAGTGATAATAATAAATTATAATGTGCTACTTTATAACATTTTGAATGAATACCACCAGTGCTTGTTTTTGTGATTTCCCAAAAATAGTACTGCAATTTGGTGCTTTATTGGCTCGAAAGTAGTTCTGATTGGGATTTGGCGGATCTGGAATAAACTTCATTGTAATATGAAGTGCTAATAATAAATTATACTGTGCTACCTTGTTACATTTGTAATAAAAACAGTTGGTGCTTTTTGTTTTGGTGCTTCCTAAACATTCTTGGTGTTTTTAGTGCTTTTTGGGGTCGATTTTGGTGCTTTTTTATCAAAGGGAGATGGCAACACTGATCTCTGATACGTCATTAATTTTTTTAAGTCTGAAATCAACACTAGCACATGTAAGACGTCCCGAAGTCATGTATGATATCAACACTAGCACATGTAAGACGTTCCTAAGTCATGTATGATATCAACACTAGCACATGTAAGACGTCCCTAATTCATGTAAGAAATCAACACTAGCACATGTAAGACGTTCCTAAGTCATGTATGAAATCAACACTAGCACATGTAAGACGTCCCTAAATCATTTTCGAAATAAACCTTAGCTTCTGTAAGACGTCCCTAAGTCATGTGTGATATCAACACTAGCACATGTAAGACGTCCCTAAGTCATGTGTGATATCAACACTAGCACAGGTAAGACGTCCCTAAGTCATGTGTGATATCAACACTAGCACATGTAAGACGTCCCTAAGTCATGTATGATATCAACACTAGCACATGTAAGACGTCCCTAAGTCATGTATGATATCAACACTAGCACATGTAAGACGTCCCTAAGTCATGTATGACATCAACACTAGCACAGGTAAGACGTCCCTAAGTCATGTGTGATATCAACACTAGCACATGTAAGACGTCCCTAAGTCATGTATGAAATCAACACTAGGACATGTAATACGTCCCTACGTCATGTGTGAAATCAACACCAGCACTCTTTGACGTCTTTAGTACACGCATGCCATAAACACCTGCACCTGTAAAGAAAACGTCCTTAATTCATGTGTAAAATCAACACCAAACAACTGTCCGACGTCTTTAATTCATGCTTGAAGTCACAACAGCACTCTTGCGATGTCCCTAATTCACGCACAGAATCAACTATTGCACGACACCGACATCACAAATTCATATATTACCTTTCCAGTTTGGACTTTTTGAACTGACAAGTGTAGTAGTCCAGTGGCATATTGGGCACTTCTTGCTCCATGGCGTTTGGAATGTGCAGCACTTCAAGTAGTCTGGCTGACCAGTTGCTTGTAGGGTTGGGGTGAGCCTGGGTAAATATGGAACTGCACATTTATTTTATAGACAGAATTGACTGGATCTCTGCTAACAGAATCAGTGACACTGTGCTAGAAGCAATGTTGCTTAATGACTTCAGAAATAAATATGGTTAAATCAAAACTATCAAACTGATCAAGAGGACCAGAATTGTAGAGTAACTGTTGCCAACACTGGAAATAAGACATGGAATTTGCAGATTCAGAGTTGTAGGAGATAGAACCTATGGTACACATGTGAAGCCATATGATGTCACATCTATAGACCTGAGAGAATCGTCTAGATTCGAGGTTTTGACCCCTAAGTCCGATGCATTGTCCTCAGGTCGTCTAAGTAATGTAACATCTCGATTATAATGCACAGGTTTAATCTGTAGTTAGATGTTAAGGTAACACTCAATATCACATGTATAGTGCGCATCCTTAACTTACAAGCATAGATAGATCATTTACATGTAAGGATTCTAAAACAATGTAACCTCAAAATAAGTCCTTGTTGAGATATTTTACGAATGTAATGAACATCCATAACAGGAAGCGAGGTGCGCACTATACCCGCCATTTTGCCGTATTTGTTATGGGATTACCTGAACATGACAACAAGAAACAACACAAGAGATTTTTGATCAGCAGTTGCATGACCGAAAATGGCAACGGTTCAAACTGGATCTACTCGTATTACTGTACAGTATGGGTTATTGTACACGAAATGCGCACAACCCCTGTCCGGACGTTACGATTTAACCATAATACTAGTACAGCGTAAGAATATTTTCTCTATGTTTCAGTAGTGTGAAGGCACAATTATGCAACCCAAAAATCATATTGGACATCGGCAAAGCATCTTCAGACTTAGAAGAATGAGCAAGAAGAAATAGCAGTTTTCATTCATGATGCTTTATTTATTTAGAGTAAAATTGCAGATGTTCAGGAGCACAAATTTGTAAAATACACAAAGCAATGACAAACAAGAATTCAGAAATCATGGAAAGAATACACCATCTTTTGTCAGTGGTTGTGGAATTCTAAATAAGCTGCTGAAGTCGGACAAGGGCACGTGGTGTTTTTAATCAAATCAGTTATAACTTGAAATCTGTCACAAGTAGTTCTTTATGCGTGTCGCTGTCTGCCCCAAGTTATACATTTCCTCCATCTTTGTTTAGTTACGATATAATTAGTTTATTTCTGTAGTTACCACTTTATGTGGTGCAAGTGTACCGCTTTCTTGAAAGTTGTCTAAATTGAGTGTTTGTGATTGAAAGATAATTTTCTACACATATTCCAATTAGTTCCTTTCCTCTCTCGGTTCTATGCCATATACTGAATGGTTCGTGTACCTTCTCTGCTTCTTCTATTCCCTCAACTCCAATTGTCGCATTTATATCTCCGATAATTATGCCGATGCCATTGTTTATTTCTTGTAAACTACTGTAAATTCATAATCTTTGAATGCGTAGATTTGTATGATTGTCATGTTCTTTGTCTTGAAGTCTGATAATGAGAAAATCAGCACTGACTGGATGGTGTCCAAGAAGTGCTAAAGAAACTGTCCTTGTCAAGAGGGAGCCAACGCAGCTCTGTCCATCTTTTCTTTCCCTAACCAAAAAAAAAAAACAAAAAACTTGCGGTTTCTTTGGAGCACGATAGGTCCTTGTCTCGAAATTATTTGTCCTAAAATTACCAGTATATCAATTTCATTTCTGTTTCATTCTGTACTATTCTGGCAACAATAATTATGTTAGTTGCGTATACTAAACTCGAAATCGAAATAAACCCTAGCATGTTGTGGCTGTTTGCAATTTTATAGACGATTTTACCTTTAGTAGCTTGTCGTAGCTTTCTAATCGTCCGACGCTCAAGCTAATTTGAAAACCAACATAAAGCGATCTTCTTCTAAATCGCAAGTAGCTGACTTCGAACCCGCTAAGTCGTGATTGTGGAACGGCGTTCACTAAGCCTTATCCTATGGGAGTCTTTGTGGCGAAGTGGTCAAGCCGTTTGACTCGGGCTCCGAAGGTTGTGTGTCCGATTCCGGGCCGCGTCCTTCGGTTCACGAGTGAAATTTTTCGAAGAGTCCTGTGGGTCGTCGCTAGAACTACGGAGTTCGTGCTTTGTGCGACGCTCTCCTCGCCATATGGGATAAACACCCGGTGCAATGAAGTCGACCCTGTCGACTTTTAAAGGAAATTTTATCCACAAACGCCAAAACAACAATAACAACGGCAAACTATGTTGTCTGAACTATGTTCATTAATCAGATGCTTTCAGTGAGGGAACTAACAAGCTCACACAGGACACCTGATTAATGTCATGACCATCATTATAATAAAAACGCTGGCGATATCATTGCCATCCACCGGTGCCCTGGTGGGGTACCTAACCGTAATGATAACGCCTTGTTTCATGGGGTAAAAACGATGACAATGAATGTGACCAGTGACGGACTAAGTCTAAAAACATTGGTTGCCAGGACTAAAAGGTCATTAATATTTTTAACATATCGTCTACTGGTTAAGGGAGCTTATTTTATTAGGGGCCCACAGGGCTCACATGCCATCCGACAAGCTGACACTGTGGTCAGTACGCTACTGAATAGCATGATTCTTGAGTGGCATCGTGACGTTGGAGACCCAGAATACGCATTAGAACACGACCAAGAATTAATTGACCCTTGAAGAAAAGTAGTAAATAGTTTAAAACAGGCATGATTACAGTGTGCTTTCCAGCAAAAGTGAACAGCAAGTTACAGTGAAGACATGTCTCGCCAAATAACTTCTTTAGGAGCACGGCAAAAAATAAAAAAATAAAGAAGAAAATTTAGTTAATCATTCCACTCGTCGTGCAAGGCTCCATGACTTCCCTTTGTGTGTCACTAGAGGATGAGACCATGCAGATCACGACTCTCAGACAGTTCATCTGTTGCATGTTACCACGAATGATTAATGGTTAATGAATTATATGTAACATAGCACTCTAGACAAACACATAGATGCCCCTCTTCTACAGCTAATGTTGCAAGGAGTAGCTACCAGCAACAACGTTTAGTTTAGTTTAGTTTAGTCGACAGATCAACATCACTGCACACGGGTGTAACCCATAAGTGCTCCGTTATCCTCCTAACTCAAACCTGAGTCTGGAGAAACTCAGCTCAGTGCACGAACTCCGTAGCACCGGCGAGGATCCTTAAATACTTTGGGTAGATTTTTAACACGAAATTTTGCCTGGACAGCGCCGTTAAGCTACTCTTTTTCGATTTCCAACTGTCAAGGGATGTTTTACGTGCGCAACAATACACACGGGCGTCCGATCTCACTACCCAGAGACCAGGGGAAATTTTATTACTAGAAGTCCACGTGAAAAAATACCGGCCCTCACCGGGGCTTGAACCCGTGACCTCTAGCATTCGAGGCGGACACCATACCTCGAGACCACGCAGCCCCCCACAGCCAGCAACACACTTGTAATAAACACTTCGTTAATACCTTGTTGTACTTTCTCTCGATAAAACTTTTCCGATAGGTTTTTGTGAAGTCAGTCGCTTGAAACAAGTGACAAACACATTAAAGAGAATCGGATGTGACAGTGTTATCAAAGACATGCTGAGTAATTTAGATAACAGTTTAAGCTAAATAAACTACGTCTAAATGTGCTTTATAAAAGGTAGTGATTGTTCAATGTTTTTGTAACCTTTAAATTACTTATCATATTGCACAGAAAAGTAACTTGTATGCATGAAGTAAATATCCAATATGACATATGGAACTAATGTATTCGAGTTATTAGCACCAGTGCAACAAAAACGTTAGTGTCATTAAAGAAACATATAAATAGTCCTCTGTGAACAAAATGGAATGTAAATTTGATTGTAATAACGTGTTAATTGTAGCAAGGATAGTACACTAATACATTTTCAAAGCAATATCATGCATATAAAAGTCCATAGAAAGCACAATTTATATCTAAAACATGTGACAGTACCCAAAGAATTAGGGCAATAAAAGTGATTTTATTTAAACAATACTACGCATTCGAAAAAGAAAACCAGACGTCATGCAGTGTAAATTTAGCAAATAAAAGTGTTTTGTGAGTAAACATTTTATGAATAAATGACGTGATAACATAATGTGAAAACTTGATATATTACAGTTGAAGTTATTGTGCAGCCAATAAATAATAATTCAATGTTTAGGAAGAGAAAACATACGAATTGTGCTGTGTATATTTGTTCAAACATGTGCAAATGATCGTGATAAATAAATTCATTGATTATTTCTGACAGAAAATCTCGGTTACCTCAGTTTTAGTGAAAATAATTGACATAAACACTCATGTGAATCAAGCTGCCGAGTGTGATAAGCCATAACAGATTTGTAAAAAAAAAAAAAGCGTTTTGGTTCAAATCGGTGACGAATCTAACACAGCAAATTTCTTTGTTTCGTAACTTAATCAACGTTATTGCGTTTGGGATACATGCAAAACTATATAGCTTCTGAGTAGATATCTACTAACATGCACGCAAGTTGTTCTCGAGGCAGGGTAGTTGTGCACACAACTCCGTTGTCCTTTCTCGTGTTATGTCCATACAGTACAACAATTGGTTACTTCACTTTTGCAATGATCGTGTAGTTGTTCAAGAGTTAAAACTTCTGTGTTATTGGCACACTACGTGTATCGCGCAGGGATGTCATTTAATACGGACCTGGGCTGACAGGTCGCCCCAGCCTAAGATGGGTACTAGGAAATATTCTGGGAAGTAAAGGCGGCTGACGTCATATTGATCACGCACCCATCGAGTGCCGATTGATCTACACAAAAACAGGGCTAGCTGCATATACTCAGAACGATTGAAGGCCTGGAGTCAGGCCCTGTGCCGTGGTTTACTACTGCTACTTTTTGAGGCACTTGGTTTACATGCAGATGACAGTCCACATCCCTTGGGCATGTCATGAAAAGGGGTAAGCTGGAGTATGTCGCCACAACGGGAAAGTTGGAGGGAAGGAAAAGTAGAAGAGGCCAACTGAGAAGATATTTGTCAGTCTGAAACATAGGGTGTCTCCGTGGCGAAGTGGTCAAGCCGTTTGACTGAGTTGTGAGTTCGATTCTGGACCGCGTCCTTCGGTTCACGAGTGAAATTTTTCAGAGCCTCCTGTGGGTCGTTGCTAGAGCTACGGAGTTCGTGCTTTGTGCGACGCTTTCCGTGCTGCAGAAAGAGACCGAACCATATGGGATAAACCTGGTGAAATGAAGTCCACCGTGTCGACTTTTAAGCGAATTTAAGCATCAGTACATAACACTGGGTCAAAGTTCAGAAGTCATTTATCATCGAATCGATACAACAATAATAACAACAGTGTCGAGCCGTGACAAACCGGCATCGTTTAGCCATCCTTAACTTCGACATGTCCTCTGGTACCGTGTTGCTTACATTCTGGTCCAGTTGGCAGGCATTCAAATCCCCCCACCCCCCTTTCCAGGTCGACCCAGTCTATATAAGGCAACATGAAATGTTCTGGGATGTAAAGTCGAGCGGCTTGATGTTGACCAGATCGCTCATAGAGTGTCAATGGATATATACAAATAGAGGGAATGCGGCAAATCTATTAATGGAATTAAATGTAGAATAGCCCAAGCGAAGGCATTATGTCACAATCTAAAGATTATTCTCCGTAATTTATTTATGTCATTGCAACACACGCCTGTGAGAACTGGATACTTACTAAACAAGCTGAACAGCGCATAAATGCCTCTAAATACAAATGTTACAGATGATTTCTAAGAATATCTTGGGTAAAGAAAAGAACCAATGCATCCATACTTCAAGAGCTGAATATTGAAGAGGGTTGGCTATTAAAGACGATAGAACAAAGAAAATTGAACTATTTTAGTCACTTGAAACGTCATGAAAGTTTGGAGAGAACAATAATGGAGGCATATATGCCTGAGAAGAGAGGAAGAGGAAGACCAAAGAGAAGATGGATATTGGATGTAGCGGATGATCTCCAGATAGGTGTATCAGATGCGGGACATATTGCTGGTAATCGAGGTTTCCGGAAGGTTGTTATGGGAACGAGGTTCTGCAAAGGACATGCTACTGGATAAATGAATGAATGGATTAAAGTGAGAACAAGAGTTCTTAATGGCTTTACTGAGCCACTCCTGATGTTCGGAAACGACTTCTGGACAATTAGCAAACAAAAATAACTACGTGGTAGCCATACAAATGTGGTGTTAAAGAAGAAAGATGAGAAAACCGTGCATGTACAAAAAGAACAACGAATATATCTTGAAAGAAGTTAAGTAACAACGGGTGTGGTTTTGGAGAAGAAAGATGAGAAAACCGTGCATGTACAGAAAGAATAACGAATATACCTTGAAAGAAGTTAAGTGACACCGGGTGTGGTTTTGGAGAAGAAAGATGAGAACACAGCGGACGGACAGAAAGTGTAATGAAGATATCTTGAAAGAAGTTAACTCACAAAGAGAACTAATTAATTGCACCAGAAGAGGATAGTTCACATTCCCTGGGCATGTCATGAAAAGGAGAAATCCGGGACATGTCGTCACAACGGGAAAGTTGGAGGGAAGGAAAAGTAGAAGACACCAACTGAGAAGATATTTGTCAGTCTGATATCTGGGTATATTGGAACATCAGCATCAGAAATGATGATGAATGGCAGCATACGAGACAGAAGGCTGTGGAAAGACGTGATCACCAACCCCACATGGCATGGACTATAAGAAGAAGAACCAATTACCAACGATACGTGATGACGCGGTTCGCGATGACGTTATTAACGTCCTCAGAGAGATGTCCAGAGCGGAGGACTCTGCCGCCAGTGAATCAACTTCCTAGTCCAGAATGAGAAGCTTGAAGTTAGAGCTGGCACGGTCAGACACGAGAGGCACAGCGGGAAGAATGAGGTGTCTCGCCAACCAACATAAAACTGGAACTATCAGCCACCGGACGCGGATGCATATGTTGGAGGGAATTCGAGCACCTATGGTCTTGACCGGAGTGCTAGAATGATACCACAACAAATAACTAACAAAATAACTGTTTTGTTTTAACTGCATGGCTCTTTTGTTTTCTCAAGCGTGTGCACTCATTTGTGAATTATAACCATGTCCAGCATGCCTGTATGTATTTGCATATACCACTTCAGGGCTCCAGGATTCACTGTCCTAGGTGAACTTACCTAGCATCTGTAGGGTTTTTGACATTTACAATGGACACAGCAATACTCAACAATACAACAGGCAGCCAGCAAACCACTAGTTAGACTACGCAGTATCACGATAAGATGACAGGATTAAGCTAAGTAACCTCTGTATTTTCTATGTAGTAATTATCTTATTAGTTTGGTGTCTGTGTTGTTTTGTTCTGCGCTGACGAAGGCTTTGGCCGCAACGTCCATTTTGTTTCTTGTAATCGTGTTCTAGTAAAGCTCACAATCTACTTCTCGTATTTTGGTAATTCATTCATCACTGTCAGTGTTGTTTTTCCATCTTTAATTTGGTTTTATTGTTAGTACTTTGGTCGACAGCAAAAAACTGCAATTTATTACTAAATAATGCATATGGCTATATGGTGCACTTAAAATAATCGTGTGTGGAAGCAGGAACCTGAAAGTGGTTCGTGGCATGATAGGACCATCACATGTCGTATGCCTGAATAACGGAGGGAGAGGTGGCCAGTCTGTCCTTCACTTTGCGAGGCGGCGACCGCAGACGTCGATCCCTCGTTGGAACGCGCTCATGACAGTATCAGAGAAGCACCCTCTCAAACACGTTAACGCGTTGGGTAATCAGTTATCAGTTATCAGTTGGGGTATCTTCATTGCACTCCGGACATGTCCATAGGTGCTCAGATCCTCCCCCCCCCCAGCATATGCATCAGCGTCCGGTGGCTAATAGTGCCAGTTCTGTGTTGGTTGACGAGGCGCTTTGTTTTCCCGATGTACCTCTCGCGTCTGGCTGTGCCGATTCTTACTCCCAGGTCTTTCATCCTGGACAGAGATGTGGAATCACTGACGTCAAAGTCCTCTGTTCTCGCCATATCTTTGAGGACGTTAATAACATCGGCACGATCCATGGGCTGGCCATCTACAGGGGGTGCAGAGCCAGCCAGTTTGTCAGCTCGTTCATTTCCCTCGACTCCCGCATGTCCCGGGACGAAGATGAAGGTGACTTTACGGACAACAGACTTCCGCAGCGACTCAACCCACTGTTTACGTACAGACCCAGCTTCGACCTTCTGAATCATGCTCATTGAATCACTTAGTACACACACGTTGGTATAATGCTGTGATTCCAGCCATATGAAAGCCTGTGTAACTGCCATCACCTCCATCGTCATGCTGCTCGTGGTCATAGAGTGGGCACCACTGGATTCTTGAACGGTTCGGCCCGCTGAACGGGCTGTAAATGCCCACGCACTTCTCTGCTGCTTTACAACAGATCCATCTGTATAGATGAGCACTTCGGGGCTATCTGAGTGTTCATAGATGAGCGCGTTAACCTCTGCATTGACAGCGGCAGGGTTCTGCTCTCTGCACCGTCTGTCGAGTGTGATAATGCAGGAGAAAGTGCACTTAAAAGCTGGAGGCACCGGCACCCATTCCTTGCCGGGGTTGATACTGGTAAGACTGCAGACCTGTCTGACGACATCTTCCGCCCGACCCATCCATGATTTGCCCCTCTTTAGCCTGTCACCCTTTTCTCTGAATATAGCGTCATGCAGAGGGTGCTGCTCATCTGCACTTATTTTTAAGTATGCACGAGCTCTCCAGATCTTGATCCTGTGTTCCATTGTCGGGAAGTCAAGGAGATATCTCATTGCTACACAGCTGGTGTCTCTCGTGCAGCCCAAAATGATGCGCATGGCTTCGTTTTGTACCTTTTCAAGTCTTCCAATCTGTGTAGGGCTGACAGTGAGGATGGCCAGGGCATACTCGATGCGTGAAAGCACAAGTCCTTGGAACAGAAGTATTAGCAGTCTTTGCTCGATATTGGCAGTCGCCATGACTCTCATTGCTGACAAACCTTTTCGAGCCTTCGTAATGACATAATCGACATGATCTCTGAAGGGCAGGCTACGATCAAGCCTCACGCCAAGATATGTCATTGACTGGGTTCTACTCAAAATGCTCCCATCCATTCTTACTGCCGGCAGGTCTGTTTTCACAATATGGTTGTTTAGTGAGAACCATGTAACCGATGCCTTTGCAGGGTTGACAAGGGCAACGGCATCAGCACACCATGAGGAAATTCGATCTAGTTCGCCCTGCATATCATTCGCAACCGCCTGTCTATCTCGACCCTGTCGATACACGAGAATGTCGTCAGCAAATGACAGAGTCCTACCCCTCCCGTCCAACTGTTGTTCAGTGATCGGCACCGTATACACGTCGAATAGTACTGGTGACAGTGGTGAACCCTGCGGCAATCCTGGACATATCGTTATCGGCTCAGAAGACCAACTCCCGCATCTTAGCACCACCTTCCTTTGGAGCAGAACTGCAGCTATCCATCATACAAGGTGAGGGCGCACTTTCAGTCTGAGGAGGGTTTGCATCAAGTACTCGAAAGATGCTCTGTTATATGCGTCCTCTAAGTCTATGGCGGCCGCACATGTCTCTTGGGTAAGTGGTTTACTAACTCGGAGACATGGCTTGTGTCCCGGGAGCACATTAGCACACTCGAGACACCGAGAATCGACACATTTAGGGATCTAGCTAGTAAGGTGCTAACTGACGACGGTGATTTATTAGTTTCTCTACTTCAGGGGGGGTTGCGAACGCAATTCGTAATCCCGCATACCGCGTTGGAAACACAACTGCGGTTTATTTGGAAGCAGACCGCCTTGCGTTGGTTTCCATACAAATGTATGCGTGCCGGTCGTGCAGAAAACAAAGGCAAACTATTGAACGTAAACTTGCCAAGAAATCATAAACAGCCCATTAATTATGGGGTTGACAGTGACTTCCTGTAAAGGATACGCAACTAACTTTTTTTTTAAAAACTACTTCAGTACAGGAATTTCCGTGGCACAGTGGTTAATGCGCTTGCCCACAACGACAATGTTCTGGGTGTAATCCAAGACAGCTGCTGGATTATATTTATTTCCAAGGAATACGGTCCTGATTACCACCTAGTCTTATAAAGTGGGTAACGGATACTTCCTTGATTTGTTTAATGCCTACAGGGCAAAGGGGACGGGTCACTCTAGCACAACACTTGCACTCTCCAGTACCAGGTTCTTCTTGAGTTACCCGTATCTATCTCAGGCTAATGAAATTTTAAGTGACTGTATTTCAGAAACACTAAATACTCTTAGAGGAAGGCCCTACTCAAGGCATCCCCATTAACTGATTCAATGCCATCGGTTGACAAATCGTCTTCTTCAAACATTCAGTAACTGTCACCCTCTCCGACGTGTCTCCACCTTGCCGTGGTAGAGAGGCTTGTGTCCCAGTGACCCTAAGAGCTTTGTCGACGGAAGCACAACTTGTCAGACAGGTCTTGGGATAGGGACCATGACCAAGAAAGACACAGCTTGCTGCTCAGCAGGTGGACTGAGGATAACAGTCAAAAGTTCAAACCAGGCGCACGATGCCACTAATACTTGGTCTGGACACATACTCTAAGGCTCTCAGCTGAGGGATATGGCTGATGAGCGTAGAAAACGATGGAAGAGCGCCGCACTGACACGAAGTGGAACGCTTGGCTAGGGAATCCATTACGTGATAGCCAGAAGCGAAAGCTTGATGAGTGGATGTCGTCCACATACTGTCCGTCCCTGGTTTGTGTGGGAAGCGACCAGTGGCAAACGAAATGCCCAATAAATGGAAGTGAGGAATTAAAGCAGCTATGAGCACGACGTGTCGATTCCTTGGGTGAGCCCAGTCTCAGAGCACTACGTGCCGGCTCTGCAATTTTGAAGCCTCCTTGGATATCGGGGAATGCCCATGGTCTGTCCCTGCCTTTGCTTGAGGATTGACCGTGATGTCTTTGACCGTTCCACCTTAACCAGCTGAGATGGGGGACACCACAACAATAAGAGTCTCTCAAAACCTCGGGAAGGCAAACCCATAAAAACGCCCGCTGAACTCGGATGAGCTGGCTTTAGGGCACAAATAAATCAGACAACGCAAAAACGTCAGAGTGAAATGTCCCTCGTTCTCGGAAGCCCTCTGTCACGTGTGCAACCAATAATGTTTGATACTGACGTTCCTCCTTGCCATGATGTCAAACTGCCCAGATTATTCTCTATCGTTCATTGTGACGACATACTCCAACTTTCCCCTCCTGATGAAATACCCAAATAATGTGGATCGTGTATTTCTGATGTGGGTAAGCAATTCTCTTTGTGAGTTAACTTCTTTCAATGCATTTTCATTGCTCTCTCTATACTATAAAAACTGTTACCGGGGCAAAACTGAAACCGATAGCTTGGTAACAGATAAAAAGTAGTTGCATACCCTATACAGGTTGTCTCAATCAACCTTAGCATTGTTTACTGTTTGTAATTTACTAGGCACATCTTCGTTCATTTGTTTGCCTCTGCTTTCTGAACGACGGACGCTCATATCATTGTTAAAAATCAATACAAGGCAGCCTGCTTTCGAAACCGGTCTCCCATCCATTTAAGCATTAAACCGACACACATATGACATTCCCAGATTCTTATTAGATGAGAACACCTATCTCCTCAACCGAATATCGAACACTGAACGAGCAATCAAGCCAGTGTACTAACCACAACGGCACTATGGTCTCTGACCCAGACACGCCAGACGGTAAACAATAGTTGCATGCTAAGTCCATAGTAACCCAGTCTACCTCAGACAAGGAGGACCATGCTAGATGTTTCTATGGGAATGTGTCCATGTTAAAACATGATGGATAAATAAGATAATGAGGGCTTGAAAAATAAATACGACGTGAAAAAGGTTAATCGTTATAAAGAGCGTGGTTTACGAGCAATCAATAATAGCTGAACAGCGGGTATAACCGAGAGAGGCCAAAAGAGAAGGAGAAAACTATGGTATCGATCTGTTATACCATTTAATATCACGCTAAGCTACTGCGAAATTGAAACAAGAATTGTGGAAACAGACTGACACTGTATAATATATACTGTCACGAAAAAGGCAAACTATGGGTTTTATGCTATTGTGTAATTATACAGTAAGAATTCTAAAGATTTTAGAAGCCAGTAAATAAACATATCGAGAAATATGAGCTGATGCCTACATAAAGAAAATTCACTACAAAGAATCATTTCGGTGTTTCAAAGTTTCACCGGTATTTGTGAACACAGTAGGCGCAAACGTGGTTAATAAAGTAGGTATGTTTACGTAACAGACATTTCTAAACAATATCCACATATCAACACTTTGTCTAGTAATACTAAATAGCCACTATTATATAGCAAGTTGTTTGCAGAACGTCACACTCAACACCTCTCAGAAATAAGTCTCTTGATCCATCGTTACGTGCCACTACCTTCTGCATATTTAAACCCAGGGCCTCACTAATGTCTTCTTTATTCCCTGACTGTTGGTTGGTCGCAGCCCCGTCTCCAAGGAATAATATTTTCCATCACTGTTCTTTCTAAAGTAGAGTTCCCTGTAATGTCACCAAGGTATTATTTTCCGAGACAGTATGCTGCCTATTGGTAAGGAACATGGGCATTGCTGTTGCTGAGTTGTTGCTAGAGTGTGAATTAACAAACAAAATATGAACAAGAAATCGACGAATGGAAAAACAAATAGATACAGACGAACTGTGCCGGATAAAATGTTCGACTGTACAGGGTGAACTGTGCCAGGCGAACCGTTCGACTGTGCCGGGTGAAAAGCAGGACTGCACCTGTGTGTTGTGTCATTCGTCCAGTTTCTTAGCCATATTTTGTCTGCTGTCTAGAGGTAAGGTATTTTCGATGTTCATATATTTTGGAATAGTATTAATTTATAATTAATTAATACATTAATTAATAGTAAAAAGAACCTCAATGGCTCGGAACGCTGAAGAAGAAGAAGAAGAAGAAGAAGAAGAAGAAGAAGAAGAAGAAGAAGAAGAAGAAGAAGAAGAAGAAGAAGAAGAAGAAGAAGATTAATTTCTTATTCTTGGCCCACAGTGTTTATCTCTTTTCCTTTTCCGACAGTCTTTTATTTCTTCTTCTTGACACACAATGTTAATATCTTCCTCTTCTTGGCTCACAATGTTTATTTCTTCTTCTTCTTGGCTCAAATTGTTTATTTCTATTTCTTGACTCACATTGTTTATTTATATGTCTTGACCCACGTGTTTATTTTTATTTCTTGGCTCATAATATTTATTTCGTCTTCTTGCCCGACAGTCTTTATATCGTCTTCTTGCCCGACAGTCTTTATATCGTCTTCTTGCCCGACAGTCTTTATATCTTCTTCTTGGCCCACAGTGTTTATTTTTTGTTTTTGTTTTTGTTCGCATATCCTTTTACAGGACATCGCTGTCAACATCAGCATCTTTCAGCTGATTGTTGATTTCTTGACAAGATTACGCTCAGTAGTTTGCCATTGCTTTCTGAGCGACTGACTCACATACCCCGTAAGCTACCCACGCGGAGAGAACCACTAGCGATTCTCGCGCAACGTCACGTTCCCCACGAGAGTATACGAGATTACGGAGGAAGCTGTGTAACCTCTAGACCAGGGAGACCGGCACAGTGTTTATAAATTGTCTAAATATTGTGCGTTTACTGGTCAAGTAGAAAGTCATCTATTAGCGTGGTACGCCTTGATTGGTCAAGGAGGAAGTAGATTAGAGTGTGTTTATTAGTAAAGGAGGAAGTAGTCTTGCTTTTGTCGGTATGAGGTGCGTTGATTGGTCACGAAGAAGTCTATCAACATAGGGTGCGTTGATTGGTCACGAAGGAATTAATCTATCAACATTGAGCATTTTTATTGGTTAGGATATATATATATATATATATATATATATATATATATATATATATATATATATATATATATAAAACAGAGTGTATGTTTGTGTGTTTGTGGGTATTTATGTATTGGATGCGTTCGATAACGGTACATCCGATTGAGATGAAATTTTCTACACATCTTCCTTTCATTCCTGTGCAACCGACTATAATAATTTCTTAATGTAAAATCTTCTACTTAGTTTAATAACATTTACTTTTCCATTTTCATTATATAATGTCTATATAGCAGGGGGACTTCACTCTAGAAAAGTTATTTCAAGGGGCATAACTTTTAATAACATTTCTATATACTTTATAGTCATATTGTTGGACTTACTTGCACTATTGTTAAACTCTTTGTCTATAGTTATTTTCAGGCATATGAGTTATAATAAATAATGATATAATCTTTAAGGCATTTTCAAAGTTTTCGTAAAAATAATGCATAACATTGTAACCCATCTTTTTCTACAGTTTTCATTGAATGGTGTGTGGAAGGACATTCTTTTAAGTTACTGTGCGCCAGGAGCTGGGCGAAACCACGCCGGGTCAGATAGATAGACAGATAGTCGGGAACGGAAGCTTATTTGACTACTTATATGAATTAAATGACATGCTCCCCACCAGGGACTGGGTGAAGCCGGGCCGGGTCAGACAGACAGATAGACAGACAGACAGTCGGGAACGGGAGAGCTTATATGACTACG
The DNA here is from genome assembly GCA_014155875.1 of Cepaea nemoralis. Taxonomy (NCBI): domain Eukaryota; kingdom Metazoa; phylum Mollusca; class Gastropoda; order Stylommatophora; family Helicidae; genus Cepaea; species Cepaea nemoralis. Next base: position 27,731 of record JACEFZ010012420.1, read on the forward strand.
TATATGAATTAAATTAGATGCTCCCCACCAGGGACTGGGTGAAGCCGGGCCGGGACAGACAGACAGACAGACAGACAGACAGATAGACAGACAAACAGATAGTCGGGAACGGGAGAGCTTATATGACTACGTATATGAATTAAATGAGATGCTCCCCACCAGGGACTGGGTGAAGCCGGGCCCGGTCAGACAGACAGATAGACAGACAGACAGATAGTCGGGAACGGGAGAGCTTATATGACTACTTATATGAATTAAATGAGATGCTCCCCACCAGGGACTGGGTGAAGCCGGGCCGGGTCAGCCAGATAGACAGACAAACAAGCAGACAGACAGACTGATAGATAGATAGATCCCCTCCAGGGCCTGGGCGAAGCCGGGCCGGGTCAGCTAGTATATATATATATATATAGAGTTAATAATGAGCATTAAAGGTAACTGGATTTTACAACAAACCTCACCGTGTCTGTATCAAATCATGTGTAAACAAACTAGATAACTATTTTAAGAATTTCCAAGAGACATGTGACCAAAAAGACGGTGGAGAGATAATATATATACATACCTACAAGCACTTGGAATCAACGACTGGCAAGAGAAGGTCAACCAGAGAGACGATTGGAGACGGACTGTATCTGCAGCAAAGAACCTCAATGGCTCGGAACGCTGAAGAAGAAGAAGAAGATGTGATACTGCCATCTTCTCTAAGACCACAGTCAGTTGCGATACCTCACCTACCTACTCACACAGATGTAAGTTTACAGCAGTTGCCGTCTTTACATTGGGGGTATGATGTTATATGTTTCCAGTATTCTCTCTCTCTCTCTCTCTCTCTCTCTCTCTCTCTCTCTCTCTCTCTCTCTCTCTCTCTCTCTCTCTCTCAATCTCTCTCTCTCCCTCTCTCTCTCTCTCATTACCATCTAACACCCCCTTGCAGTGCATATTGTAATGACACCTTTCCATTTATAGTGTTATCTTTCTCTTATATGAATTCACCACACCCTTCTGTGCAACATGATTATTAGCAAAGTATTATATCTCGCGCGTGTGCAAAATATTTTGTTTGTCGAATCCTGATCTGGTTTAATGTACCCTTTTTCAATTATAGTTTGTCTAGGACCTCGTTATTTGCCATTTTTACCATATTCGATATTCACAATTCACATTTCGACAATATTATATCTTTGTTCCAACAAACCATAACTTCTGCACCCATGTACACTATTTTAAAACCTGATTATTCTCATCTGTAAGCAACAATGCAGTTGTTTGTACATATTATGTTATACATATCCAATTCACTGTGAACATCAATAGAAAAAACAAAACTCCCATGTTAACAAATACTAAAGTAATCAAACTAGTAACTACGCTTCTGTCTAAAGTAACATACAATGTCAAGGAAACAAATAAAACAGTATCTAACAAAAATGCACACTGTTATCATTGCCAGCAAGAAAGATGTAGTACAAAGAAGAACACTGTCGTGAGCTGCACGTGTATCTACAATAATTGCTACGTCACAAAACATCAACATCTGATTACGCTGACTGTTCTCTGCGAAATTGTACAGCACTACACATAAAAGTGTAACCCTCCTTTATCCACCTGTTGGCCACTAGATAGGATGGCGATAAGAGCAAACATGTCAATATCTATTTAACTCCATTCATGTTTCCTTTGCCTGTTCACAGTCTCCTGTGTATAAGTACTAGCGTTTACCCCAGTCATTTATTTACAGTTATTTTCTTTATGCTATTATTGACCAACCAGTATCTACAAATACCAAAGAAGAAAACAGAGGCTTCAGAAATTAAATGTTTAAGAAACAATCTTGAAATTCCAATATTCAAGAAGAAAAACGATACTGACATTCTACAAGAACTGAACATCATAGAAAAATAGCTCATAAACAATATATTGGTCTTGAAAACTAAGATACTTTGGCCACATTAAATGTGACAGTAGATTATAAACTACAGTAATGGACGGAATGGTTCCTGGAACACGAGAGAAGGGCGACCAACAGTTCTGGGACACGAGACAAGGGACAACAGACACTACTGGGACACGAGACAAGGGACGACCAACACTACTGGGACACGAGACAAGGGGGCGATTAACACTTATGGGACACGAGACAAGAGACAACAGACACTACTGGGACACGAGGCAAGGGACGACCAACACTTATGGGAATCGAGACAAGGGACAACAGACACTACTGGGACACGAGACAAGGGACGACCAACACTTATGGGAATCGAGACAAGGGACAACAGACACTACTGGGACACGAGACAAGGGACGACCAACACTACTGGGACACGAGACAAGGGGCGACCAACACTACTGGGACACGAGACAAGGGGCGACCAACACTACTGGGACACGAGGCAAGAGACAACAGACACTACTGGGACACGAGGCAAGAGACAACAGACAGTACTGGGACACGAGACAAGGGACGACCAACACTACTGGGACACGAGACAAGGGACGACCAACACTACTGGGACACGAGACAAGGAACGACCAACACTTATGGGACACGAAACAAGGGACAACAAACACTACTGGGGCATGAGACATGGGACGACCAACACTACTGTAAACATAAGACCATAAATAGCAGGGGTGTCTTGGTAATGCGTCTAAGTTCACTTGTCTTTGCAGCCATGTGCTGTCGTCATTTGGTAGTGACAGGTTCGAATCCAGGTCTATAATTTTTTATTTGTATGTTGTTTAGTGTGTCCCCTAGTCTGTACTTCTTTCCTCCACATCTATGAGCGCCAGGCAATAGATGTGCGTTTATTTACCCTAAGTCCTTAAAGACCCCCTATTATGAAAATGCACGAAGCACAGGGACTGGCATCGGATGAAGGTCTTTACAGTGCCGTTGTGATGGGAAAGACGATCTGCAAACAACAGTGTTGACCGTGACGTTTTCAATGTTAAACAAGGAAACTTAGCTGAATGAAACTTGCCACACACTATTGGATATCGTTCATTTGACATGCGGACAACAGGGCGGGTCCTACTGAGTTATGATCTGCATACCCTCGGGTGGACGCTTGGCATGTCAGACACAAGAGCAACCCTGATTAAGTGATCTGTGCTTGTCGGCTGCAGTCGTCCATAGATAAACTTGCCAGTAGCGAACTGAAAGGCCCAGATTGCTCTTGGTGATCTGTTGTATTGGGCATAAATAAGTATAGCCATTGTCAACTACGTTTTAACATGAACATTATTTCTCTCCAAAAGACTGTGGAAGAACTATATTGTCTGGGACATAGATCACTATAAAGAGAGAATAGAATCACCAAGGAATTGATGAGGTGGTCTACATGCTGAGAATGCCATGATGAACTTCAATGTATAATGTAGATTTCACACATACTGCTACGTATACATGACAAGCAGCTTGACACTGTTGTCAAATGTGCTTCACACTTACTGAACTGTCAGCACTTTTTAGCATCAGATCTTGCCTGTGTTAATGACTTTTGACAAAGACTCAGTCAAGAACTTTGGATATTGGATTTATTTCAAAGCAACAAATAACTATAAACTACTCAAGACAACAGTTAACCACACACACATGCAAAGACATTGGGGCACAGTGTTGTGCTAAGCTGACGAAAGATACTGAGATAACAAATAGTAAATGAATATGATATTACGACTCCAATTGATTTACTTAAACAATAAACATTCTACTTCAAATCCCTGTTCTTCAACTAAGACGCCGTCTTCATAATTACATACTATTCTTGTGTAAAAACAGAACATAATAGCACTTCGCTGAGAACAGTCAGCTTGATACACATTGTAGAATGTTACCTTTATGAAGTAAACGCTGTGTGGGTCTAGAGGTATCGGTTCCATATCCTCCTGTAGTTTGCATTGATTGATTTGTTTGTATTAATGTGTAAATATGGTCGTAAGTAATTATTATGTTCTCAACGTAATTGTCATTCCAGTCTTCCTTCTCATGCTGAATATTATCTAGTTATGTAAATCTGTAGGTAAGTGTATGTCCATATCTCCTTGCTACATATATTGGTAAAGTATATATCCTTGTTATTGCTACAATATCGTGTAAAGTATATGTCCATATGTTCATTGCTACAAATATTGTAATTATCCATATGTCATTGCTCAATATCTGTAGGTAAAAGTATATGTCCATATGTTCATTGCTACAATATATGTAGGTAAAAGTGTATATCCATATGTTCATTGCTACACATATATGTAGGTAAAAGTATATATCCATATGTTCATTGCTACAAATATCTGTAGGTAAAAGTATATATCCATATGTTCATTGCTACAAATATCTGTAGGTAAAACTATATATAGCCATATGCAAATTCGAAGCCACACATATGGTTTTATATATCTGATCACGTGCATGTCGCTGCAAATGTGAAATCACACATTTGTCTTTATGCACATTCACCAGTCTGTCAAATATTCTTTGAACTGGTACATTTATCTATATGACTAGTCATCCACCCTTTGGCTTCGACTATTTCTTGTTTCTCTAACTTCCTATCTATCTGCACGTTCATCTGTCAGTTCGTCTGTCAGTCCGTCCGTCTTTCAGTCGGTCTATCTACCCACCATCTGGGTGTGTCTACCTTAGTGTTTATAGAATATCAGTCTCATCATATTTTGCTTACCTGTCAGTCTAATATCACGCACACGCACACGCGCGCGCGCACACACACATACGGATACACACGCACGAACGCATACACATATACACAAGCACACACACTCTATCTCTCTAACATTTATTCAGTCAAGAACTAGAAATATAAACTTTATAGATTTCAGGATATAACTTAATGATTAAAATCATCGTTAATAAATACATAAATTATATGTCAATTAATTTCCTGTAATCACTTGTGCGTTTATGGTAATGTGATATACATTTAAGGGAAGAAAATTCAAAATAATCTCAGTTTCAACCATCACCCTTACCAGTAAAATCATGTCTGCACAAAATCAAGTTTACGTCAGTTGGCACACAGTTTAAAATATTCAGAGGACCATATTTACACGGTTAGTATCTTGGGTCATTTTGTGCTTATTTAACTATTATAATGACAGGCTACGGCGATCATGACTACTGCCAGCTAATAATATTTACTGTTTTAATTTCAATTCTTTAGCTAACACGATTCTGGATCAATACTGTAGACAGCTACATAGTAAATTATTTCTTTAATATAACTCTGTGGTTTCAGAGTTGATGGTCAGATTGTAGATTTTGAACATATCCAGATCCCAAACCGTTTTTGATATTAATATTGATGTTTTGAACAGGTAAGTAACAAATCACCAAATTAAGCCTGCTTATTTGTATACGTTGTTTACACGGGAGCTCTAATAATGTGACCTGAGAGGTCAGTCAGTTTGAAAGTATGTTTTGTCTTTCGCTCGAAATTATACGCTTTCCTAGCATGTTATAATCAATCTTGTAAAAGATATTATATGTCTACCTAACATGGTATAGTCAATCTAACAGACGATAGCACTATAGTAGGAATGAAGCCTCTGGATACGTATGCTAGCTCACGGCTTAAGAAAATGTCCGTGTTGTGTCCTTCTAAAATGAAACATGGCACATATTTCGCAATTCTCTGTCGATCCTACATATTTTGGCAACGTCGTGGTTTAGAGAGGTTTAGAACCGACATTTATGAATGGCATTGTTTCTGGAGAATCAACAACGACAATTGGTACAGACATTTAGTACAATTTGAATATACCAATGAATGAACAGGAAGATCTGCCGAAAGATCGCAGGTTATTCAGGCCGATTAAGCTGAGTGAAACGTCCAGGAAATGGCATGTCAATGGCGATGAGGATGGTTATGTCCATCATTCTATATGTCCCAACAGCTCCCATTTCAAGTTAAGTAAAATTGAAATCTGTTTGAAATGAGGTTGGAATGGAGACTGTAAAGCATCGTGGACGTGTATTATTATGTGGCTGATGAAATCCATGGGCCAGCTTCGATAAATATTGTTAGCTGGTTGATTGAATTCAAGACCCAGCTTCAACTCACCGACACTCTATTATGTAGAGATTATGTAGAGCTCCTGTTTCATGACATACTAGGAGTTTCATTTCAGTTCGCAAACTGCACATAATGACATGATGTCTACCTCTTATTCGCCTTTTACTCCCTCTGGAGCATATCCCCTCAACGAACTCACTCCAACTGGCACTTTCATTAGTTGTACCTTACAGCTCCGTCCATGTCCTCATACAATTAGTGATTTCTTTCTCTTCTTCTCTTAGCCGTGCCTTTTCGTGTCTTCTTCTATTTCTTTCTCCTCGTGGATTCCAGACAAAGCGTTTTTCGTTACACTATTCTGATGTTTTGTCAATGTAATTTCTAGCCAACTCTAACGTCTTCTCTTCACCTTTTGGTTCACCGGTATGTGTCCATTTCCACGAGCTCCACATTGGTGATACAATCACACCGTGTTAGTCCTTCTTGGTGATACAATCGCACCGTGTTTAGTCCTTCCATTTTACTCAGATACCAATTAATGAATATTTGTAGTTTATTTCCATCCATTGTAATGGTTCTCTATGCTTCTGATAGATGCAACAGTACTGATCTAACGTTTTTTTCCCCCGCGTTTCCATCCTGTTTCAGGATATTGCGGTCAACACCAGCATCTTTCAGCTGTATGTTGATTCCTAGGCTAGATTACGCTCATCAGCACGCCACGACTTTCTGAGCGACCGGCTGCATACTCTCATAAGTCACAAGCGTGACTCGAACCACTTCTAATTCTCGTCCGCTCACGTCGACCACGAGAGTATTCGGGGTTAACGGAGAAAGCTGCTAACCCCTCGGCCAGGCAGCCGGCGATCTAACGTTAGAACAAAATATTTTAAGATTGATACTAAGTTTAACTTATTTGGCTTTCGGCACATTTCCTGGAGCTTTAAAACCTCTTCTAGCCTTTTATTTCCTTATTTTCACATCTGTATCTGTTTCTGCATCTTTGTCTACATTGCTACCTAAATAAGTGTATGATTGCGTCTCTTGAAGTGAATACTTGGCTATTATTTGTTAGCATACATATTCTGATTCATCTCATATTGTTCCTGTTGTACCTAGCGGTGTCGAGGTGAAGCATAAACATCTGAATAGCACGCATTACTGACTGCATGTATGGAGATTCCCATGGACTCTGCTATTCACTCTGTCCATCGTTTGCATGACCGGTCTCTTCTTCTGCTTCCATTTGGTCCGTACACATATAAATATTTTGTCGTGTGTAGATTTTCGAACTTTCAAATATTACGATTTCTGATTGCCGATGAATTGCTATCGCGCTCCATGTACACACGACAACCTGTTCTTTCCGGCCTCTTTCAGAAAGCCTATACACCCCATCACATTCCTTTTCTTCTGCTGTCTTTTATCTCCCACTTACATACAGACACTGAACCAACTTATGCCAAGCACTTTGACGTGTTTATAACTAGCTTGGTTTTGCAGCTACAGTTTTCTAGGGGATGAGGAAGCCAGTCTCACGCCACCACTTCTTAGTCGTCCCGTGCTACATGCTCGGTAATCGACAGTGCTAATGTTCTTGGCTTACCTTACAGGCCCCGGTAGCACACGGGCAATCCGACCAGCTACCAACATATAATTTTGCTGGTTACATTGGCGGCTTTCACTTTCAACATTATTTTGAAAATATTGCCAGCAACTACAGTCGAACACTATATCGATCCTGCGTTTTATGCCAACATTCTAACCCACTCCGATTTCCAATACATCCTGGTCCCAATTTTTTCTTCTTATTGTCCGCGCCGTGTGATGCTTGTGATCATATTTATCCATAACCTTCTATCTTGTGTGCTGCCAGTCATTCCTAATATTGATGTCCTTCCATGCTATAATGTCAAACTGTCCAGCATCTTATCTCTTGTTCTCTTCCAGCCTTCCCCTTCCTATAACATGGCCAAAGCATGTTCACCATCCTCTTCTGATGCGACTTACCTCATCCTCTCAGTGGGATGTATTGATGATTAACGCAGACACTTATCCGCTTAGTTTGCAGTTTTATAATTTTTATTCTAAACTGCTAGTCTGAGAGAAGAGGTCTGCGTGGTCGATGGAATAATGCACTTGTGCCGAACGTTCCGATGCGTTAACGGCAGAATACAGTGTTCATGGAATAATGCACTTGTGCCTAACGTTCTGATGCATTAACGGCAGAATACAGTGTTCATGGAATAATGCACTTGTGCCTAACGTTCCGCTGCATTAACGGCAGAATACAGTGTTCATGGAATAATGCATTTGTGCCTAACGTTCTGATGCATTAACGGCAGAATACAATGTTCATGGAATAATGCACTTGTGCCTAACGTTCTGGTGCATTAACGGCAGAATACAGTGTTCATGGAATAATGCACTTGTGCCTAACGTTCCGCTGCATTAACGGCAGAATACAATGTTCATGGAATAATGCATTTGTGCCTAACGTTCTGATGCATTAACGGCAGAATACAATGTTCATCCCCAACACCAGTCAGTTGGACATTAGCGTTAACTTTTCGTTTAGGTTGATTGCAACGTCCTGAAAAGGACCAGGACCATTCAGTGACTGTTGAGCCACAACCTGTGTATTTAAAGACCAGACCACAATTACCACCAGAGAGCGCTGACAAAGCACAAGAGTGTAGACAAGAAAATAGTAATCATGTCTAGCTTGTTCAGTGATATCTACTTCCTCCTTCCTTTCTGTTTTTGTTTTATTTATTTTTTTAAATGTATTTTACAGTGTTATTTTTGGTTTGATGAGCAATAATGTTTATAAATTAATTACTCGTATTAATTTTTTTAATCACCCAGATATACAAGCCTGGTACGCGGCAGTCAGATCCGGATTATAATTGCTGACGTAGCATGCAACTAATGGCGGTTACACAAGCTTCTCTATGCAGCTGGAAATATCAGTTGTTCGGGAATCCCAGGGGTCATTGGGAAAACATGTGCAATTCATTCACAGTTATTGATCGGAGCATATGGAAACCAAATGGAAGAGTATTTATCAGTGGATACGCTCAACTATATGAATACAACTGAACGCTATATAAATAAAGTAGGGCCTTTTACACGACTCAGGCCTACGTGACATATGTTGCTAGACCCATATTTTTAATGCCCAATCGACACTACGAGTGTTATGTGGTCAGTATTACACCGACCTTGTTAGTTAGTTAATTAGTCGAGGTTCCAACTTCACGGCAACGGGTCGGCCCCATTATGCTTCATTCCTGTGCCAGTGAATATCACACAAAATGCTCCCCACTGTCCAATGTGAAATATGGAATAGGCAGGACTCTCGGCAATCCAACAGCTCGCACAGGTACACTGTACATAATGCCACCGCCAGAATGCCAACACAAAATTAATCCACGAAAACCACAGTTCATCGTGGATGGACTCGGCAGTCACCAGAAAGACCTCATTGACCCGGGTTTTCTCACATGGCTCGGTCTTTTACCGCAGGGCGACCCGCCGAAAGTGTCGCATAAAGCACGAACTCCGCAGCTTCAGCGCCGACTCCCGGGAGTCTCCTGAAAAATGCACTCGTGAACCGAAAAGGCAGATCAGTCTATTCAGCAATAGCCGGTAGCCATTGTTCCGAACATGCAGGTCACTGTACAGGACATATGTAAAAGCATTCCCCACAAATTTCACAGCTCACAGTGTCGCCCACACACTCAGTCAGTAGCAGGGCTACGGAACCATGTACTACCAGTCCAATATGATTAAAATGCGATTGCAAACCGTAGCTGCAAGCATAAACACGCCACAGGCCTTAACGGTTTAACGCCTAACCTCCATGTTGGCGACGGGAAGCCGTGTTCACTTCCAAAGAATTTCCAGGTACCCATGTTAGGCTGGGTCCACCTGAGAGCCCAGGTAAATTTTAAAATTCGAATCCACCCCGATGTAGATCGAACCCATAACCACGTAGCGGAGCGGTTAGCCACTACACTGTCTCGGCTGTAGAAAGCTATAGAAGACAGACCTTCAATGGACGCCAACGCGTCGCCACAGAGACGAGTGTGCTTCCAAGCACGACCAACGCCGTCCCCAAAGACTGCCAATCGAAATCTGTGAATATATTGCTATGTGTTGGGCTCAAGTGTTCTCATTTAGTGTCGCAACAGAACACAACGCTAAATGTATAGAATGCGTTTTTATTAGCGTAATGAAAGTTGTCTTTCTGTTTGTTGTTCCCTCAGCTTAGACTTCACGTCGTGTTTCTACTGTTAGCTTGCGTGCGGTTTGCAGAAGCCGAATTATCCAATCTATTTGCTTTTCTGAGACCAGAACTTTCTTCTTGTTATCTCTCCCGTTAAATATGCTCTTTTGTCATCTCAAACGTTTTACATATACACATTAAGAAGTAGCCCCAGTTTTGAATGTCCAATAGAGGTGGCTGTCAAGATTACTGTGTTCTGTTCTCAGTGTCCATATGATTACGTGCTAGCTTGAAACTGCTTGTAGTTTTCTTACAAGACCACTTTAAATGTACATGAATGTCTCCACAACTGCTCCTGGCTTCGCCCATATATCCCATAAGGAGATTTTCTGGACAGCGCACGAACTCGGTAAAACCAGAGAGCGTACACATGACTGCAAAGAGAATCACACATACTATTAATATTCATCTATGGGTGGGTTTTAAATTTTGAAATATATCCTAAACGGCGGCCTAGCTGATCTACTAATGTTGAAACACATATAGACCACAACATGAGTCAAACTTGTACTTCGTGAGCTAGAGACACGTCGTTCCCCTAGGAACAATTGTTTTGCTTCTTTCGGGGTATTGAACACTTTCTTTCTTGATCGATATACACATTCTTAGATCCACTGACTCGAAGTACATACACTTTCATAATTTCTCTAACATGTTCATATGCAATTAGGAAATGCGTCATGTCCCCTGTTTATGTCTGCCCAAAGATCCCGGTCCGTGATCGTCTGTATCCAATTTGCTGATGATACGATTTCATGTCACAATCTAAGTTCATACACCATACTTTCTCTTGGTCTGCCTCCTTTCAACATATCTCTCCAAGCGTCACAATGTTTTCCAATACCCATCGTCTTATAGCGTCCTTTCTTTACCTCTTTGTTCATTGGCATTTGTCTAGTTCTCTCCATGAGCTCCACATTGTTGATTTTGTCATAGCATCTTATTCCTTCTATTTTGCACAGGTACCGAATAGTGAAAGTTTGTATTTTATTTGTGATAATAATTTGTCTAATAGTTTTTGTTTTGTTTTGTTGTTATCACTTCCAAATAGAGTGCGTCACAATTGCGCAGATCTTTAATTCTAAGGTTTGCGAGTCAGATTTTGGCGTTCATTTGTGAATTTGTTACTTCGTCCAGACATGTTCTATACACATTAGCTGGCTCTATGTACGTCTAGATATGTATTTTCCCATAACAATGCTGCTAGAGAAGTGTCTTCACGACCTACGTTTTGTGATTTTCAACTGTTATGATATTTTTTTTAGCATGCGCAACTTGTACAAAAGCTACCTAGTGTTTAACATACGCTACTTGGACAAAAGCCCACATAGTTTTTAACATACGCATCATGAACAAAAACCCACCTAGATTTTAACATACGCAACTTAGATAAAATCCCACCTATTGTTTGCCTGTATCCAAGAAAGCTAATTATGTGATTTCACGATCCGTCATTAGAGGGACAGATTACATCATTACAGACCACTGCTCTGTTTACTAATGTCCAGCGCAATGCTGCAGCGAAACCGGGAATTTCTGAAAGTTGTGTAAAGGAAATGGATACCGAAACTTCTCTGTTACGCCTACCCTGTTAGTTACGTCCTACACAGACTGGTTGGCAATATTATAATTATTTTTCTGCAACATTCCCATGTGGAAACACTAGCGCAAACCTGATTTTGTGCGATATACAATTTGTGTGCGGTCTGTCTCTGGTGCGAATTAAACAATAAATCACATGAAACCTAGAACAATAGTGATTGTGTTGTCTTTGTTCAGATCCGACAAAAATTCAAATACTGGAAGTTTCAAACATACCTTACTGTCAGGCACCACCTTCGCGAGGCGATGGAAAGCCGAAGAGAAATTGCAAAAATCATATGGTCATAAAATGATAGCAATAGCAATAATGACAGTGCATGGCAAACTTGTTAAATTTCTAATATGATAGAAATACATACTTTCAATTGATGAAACAAATGTTCTGTTCAGCTCACAGAAAACATAAACAAACATAAATGAATTTGCTAGCAAATGACTAAAGGTATATATATAAATAAGCAGCTAGACTATAAAACCAAAAATTTCCACTAACAACAGAAGAGCTCTGAAGTACCTTACATGTGTTAGGAAGTAAAAGCGACAAGTGCGATGCTCACCATATCACGCACTGAGACCTATTAGTGTACACAAATATTATCGAACACCATGTGTCCAATGCTCTTTAAGTTGTGTAAACGGGTCCTCGGTTACTTTCCTAAGTTTGTGTGTGTTTTTTTTCCCCATGCCCCCATGGCTTTCTCTACACACAACACCAATTCCGGCATTCCCGTATAGTACTGTTACTGGTGTTTGCAGGCAAATGTTTTCAGACTGAGACATGAGGCCACTTGCCCAGGCAACTGCTATGTAGTTTACATACCTTGATTTTTATTTTACCTCACATAGAAACAAATTCGATGTCATTCCAAAGAACAGAAATCCGGTGTCTTTACAAAAGGGCAGAATACATGTTGCACACTGTGTGCAGCCACACGCCAAACTTACCTTTCTCCATGTTTTCATTTGATTATGAAACTGACTGCTAAAGGTTCTATGTCTTCTCTGGAGACATCCACAATACGGCTATTTACTACCACTGTGTTAAAACTACCATTTGGATATCATCAGGGACAACATACATTCCTACCGTACTTCTCTTCTTATATCTGCGGGTGATGAGTAAATATCTGGGGATCTATTCGTAATGTAGTAACCTGTTCTCTATATCTATATATTTATATATTTTTATAGTCCATGTGGCGTGATCATGTATGTCCACAGCCTTCTGTCTCGTGAAATACCAATCTATTTTGATACCGATGTGCCTCCATGCCATGATGTCAAACTGTCTAACTGTCTCTCTTCCCCTCCCACTTTCTCGTTGTGTGTATGTATGTGTGTTTAGCACGAACGCATAATTATAACACCGTGTTTCGTTTCCCTTAACGATACACTGTATTATAATCATCACCTATTAGGATATGCCAGGAGCACGATATACGAAAAAGTAGTAAGTTCCTTTCATAAATCTACCAATGGCATAAGTATTATGGGAATTCTTATTAATAGTTTCAAACTTGTTTAAGGGTTACATCACAAAAGCTCCAGACTTTGATCTTAACAAATGAGGCTACCAATACTGACGCTGTTGAACATATCACCTGGCACTACCCTAAATAAACTGGAAAGAGCTGGCAAATGATGCGTAGATAAACAAGAAAGCAGGTGTACATGATATTTAGAAGACCATCATGGAAAAAGTGCATGGACATACCCATACATACGCTAATGACTTGGCCATGAAGGGGTTAAAAGCCAAAAGGATCGGCTACTAAATAACTCCTCTCTCCATAGATTGGCTAATCGCCTGACGAAAGCTTCATTCGGAGAACCATCTCCGTAACTCCTGCGACGACCTCCAGGGTTTCCGAGACAACTTCACTCGTTCGTGAACCCAATGACCGGGGGAAACTTCAGCGGAAAGTATAGACAATCTGAAGGGTGCTGAACAGGTAATGCTCGGAGCAGAAACATTACTCCGCCTCTGAGATGAAGTAATAGTATACTCATTAAAGACTGTGGTAGCTTGAAGTTCGCCTTTCCATCAGGTAACTGGGTGGTTCTTGCCCAAATAATTAAGTCAGGATGTTAGTATGAATGTGTGTGTCTGTATGCACGTGTGTGTGTGTGTGTGTGTGTGTGTGTGTGTGTGTGTGTGCGCGCGCGCGGTAATTTTTGTTTGTCTGTGTTTGCGTATGTGTGCATTCTTGATTGTGTACATTCTTGTCTAAGTGCGTTGTTCTATGTGTGTGTGCGTGCACGCCCGCGTGCGCGCGTGAGTGTGTGTGTGTGTGTGCGTGTGTGTGTGCGTGTGTGTGTGTTGTTTCTGGTTGCCTGTCTGTGATATGAATACATGTCTGTAAGTGGGTAGGTGCTTATGTATGTGTGTGTGTGTATGTGTGTGTGTGTGTGTGTGTGTGTGTGTGTATGTGTTACTATGTCATATTTTGAAATGCAAAAACAAGCAACCATATAACACCAAATGGTATCTACCTCAACATCCCGGGGTCAAAATGAACGGATCTAAGAAAGGGGATAACAGATAAGCATTAAAGTAAGCTCAGGAGAATGAAAGTTTAAAAATAAGCTCAGGAGAATGAAAGCTGAAAAAAATCCCAGGAGAATGAAGCGATAAGACAGCAAATGAAGATACTTACTTTCATCTTTACCGGGAGATAAGTGTAATAGGGATGCACGGGTCAATGTTTGCATTTATTGACATAGTTAATACGCAACAAACAAAAGTGAGGCAGTAGAAATGCAATGGACAAAGAAGAAATCAAAGGTTAAAGACTCAGTCTTCAAAGAAAATATAAAACGTAGATCTAAATGATCGTAGCGGCTAAACATCCGTCATCATCACACAAAGATAAATTGAAGATATATTGGCATTTGCAGTTAGTTGCGTAATGTCTGAGAGCTGTGGTAGAGAAATGATTAGAATGTGTGCTTGGCGGCTTGGTTGTTATGTGTGTGAATCCCTATCGATGCTGGGACGTTTATATCATGACCTGGGCTTCTGTGTCATCAATCATCAATCAGGTGCCGTCTCCACAGTGATGGCTGGCTGCAATTGATCTCTAACACTGTCTGTCTCTTGCCTTGACTGTACATTCTGTCAGACTGATGTTCGTCCATCTCTTGATGTTATCTTCCCACTTGTATCGTTGTCAACTCTTGCTCGCTTGCCCTCAACCTTGCCCTCCAGTTAGGTTGTTATAAGAGTGTTAATAAAAATAGAAACCTCAAGCTACGGCTTCCAACCTGGAACGTGAGAACCATGTGTCCAGGATTTTCCACTGACTTGACCAATATTGACGATGTGAGAAAAACGGCTGTGATTGATGCCGAACTCAATCGTCTAAACATTGATATTGCTGGCCTGCAGGAGACTCGCCTCGCTGAGGAAGGGTCACTCAGGGAAAACAACTACACCTTTTCTGGAAGGGTAGAGGGCAGGCAGAAAAAAAGGCAACACGGTGTGGGCTTTGCAGTGAAGAATTCGCTACTGGGAATGATTGAAATTCCAGCAGGAGGAAATGAAAGACTATTATCCCTGCGCTTGGCAACCTCTTGTGGGTTTGCCACCATTATTACTGCATATGCACCGACACTCGATTCCTCTGATGATGTGAAGGATTCGTTCTATGAGGAGTTAGACTCCGTGATCAAGGCAGTTCCAAAATCTGACTACATTTATATGCTCGGTGATTTCAATGCTCGTGTGGGCAATGACTCGAGTTCATGGCCAGTGTGCCTTGGAAAATACAACATCGGTCGCATGAATGGAAATGGGCAAAGGCTGCTGGAGCATTGCACCAGTAATGATCTATGTATTACAAACTCCTTTTTTAAAACAAAAGAAATGCATAAGGTCACATGGAAACATCCAAGATCCGGCCATTGGCACCAGCTTGACTTCATCATCACACGGAGACAACATCTGAACCATATATCATTGACTCGTAGTTACCACAGTGCTGACTGTGATACGGATCATTCTTTGGTTGTTGCAAGGGTTAGACTGAGACCAAAGAGAATCTACACAGCTAAACACAAATCTAGCCTCAGGATTAATATTATTAACACTCATGATCCTGAAAAGTGCTTTCAGTTTCAACAGCAACTTGAAGACGCTTTCACTGATACACCAGAAAATTGTACAGTAAATGAAAAGTGGGGTCAAATTAAGGAAACTCTTTATAAAACTGCCGTAGGGGTTTACGGCACTGTGGATCATAAGAGACAGGACTGGTTTGCGGCCAACAGCGAGACTCTGCAGCCCTTGATTGATAAGAAGAAGAAAGCTCTCTTAAGAAACAAGGAAAGACCAACGCGTAACACTCTGAGTGAGCTTAGGCAAGCTAGGAAGGATGTGCAAAAGGCTGCCTGGCAGTGTGAAAATGATTATTGGATCAAGCAAGGCGCCAGGTAAGGATGGGATTCCAATAGAGGTTATCAGGAGTGGACAAGACACACTCACTATACAGATCCACCAGCTAATAGAGCTATGCTGGCGTGAAGGACAAGTCCTACAGGATTTCAAAGATTCAAGCATCATAACACTGTACAAGAACAACGGCGATCGGAGCGACTGCAACAACTATAGGGGTATCATTGTTGGAAAAGTATTTGCCAGAATTGTTCTGCGCAGACTTCAAGACCTAGGAGATCAAGTCTACCCCGAATCACAGTGTGGCTTTCGACAGAACCGGTCTACCACTGATATGATATTCTCATTGCGACAAATGCAAGAAAAATGCCGTGAACAGAATCAACCACTGTTTATTGCCTTCATCGACCTCACAAAGGCATTTGATTTGGTCAGTCGTGAGGGTCTGTTCAAGGCACTAAAGAAGATTGGCTGCCCACCAACTCTTCTGTCCATTGTGGAATCGTTCCACACAGGCATGAAGGGTATAATCAAGTTTGATGGTGCAACTTCTGAAGAATTTGAAATCAAGAGTGGAGTTAAGCAAGGTTGTGTACTAGCTCCCACCCTCTTTGGAATATACTTTTCACTTCTACTGAAATATGTATTTCATGATCAGGATGGTGGTATATACATTCACTCACGCTCAGATGGTGGCCTCTACAATGCTCAGAGATTGAAGGCTAAGACCAAAATTAGGAGGGTACTGATCAGAGAGTTGCTTTTTGCAGATGATGCTGCAGTTACGACCCACTCTGAGGAAGAATTGCAATGTCTACTATCTGCATTCTCCAATGCTTGTTCTGAATTTGGTTTAACAATTAGCAAAAAGAAGACACAGATTATGTCACAAGGTGCACATGGGGTACCATCAATCTTTATTGACGACGCCGAACTAGAGATAGTAGACCAATTTACATATCTAGGATCAGTGGTAAATAGTAAATTATCCCTAGATCAGGAAATCAACATCCGGATTGGTAAGGCAGCAACAACAATGAACAGGTTAAGAAAAAGAGTCTGGGAGAACAGGAAGCTTACTGCCAAAACAAAAGTCCTTGTCTATCAAGCCTGTGTCCTTAGTACTCTTCTCTATGGCAGTGAAACCTGGACAACTTACTCACACCAAGAGAACAACTTAAACAGCTTTCATATGCGGTGTCTGCGAAGAATTCTTGGTATTAAGTGGCAAGACAAAATCACAGATACTGAAGTATTGGAAAGATCAGGTTGTGTGACAGTTTATTCCATGCTCAGTCTTCGTAGACTTAGATGGATAGGACATCTTATGAGGATGGATGATGGTAGAATACCAAAGGATATCTTTTTTGGTGAATTACAGATGGGTAAGAGATCTCAGGGTCGGCCTCTACTACGATACAAAGATGTGTGTAAGCGGGACATGATTGATACAGGCATTGATAATGCACATTGGGAGCAAGTCGCCGCTGAACGTGTTGCATGGAGGGCAAATATCAGAAATGGAATAAATTCAAAGGAGAAAATTATTGCAGAAAAGTCACACACCAAGCGTTTGAGACGTAAGATGGTGCATGATGGTGGAAATGACCACGTGTTCACATGCACCCACTGTGAACGGACATTTACAGCGCAAATTGGCCTTATCAGTTACACTCGCTACCGCCATAGTTAAAAGTTATTATGCCTTTTTAAAGCACAAACTATCGTCTGTCAAGACGGCAAGGTGCCAATGAATATGTCTTTTACCATGGCCGAAATATTTCACTTGCCTCTTTTGTAGTTCTTTCATCAACGCTCTTGTCATTTCAAGTTTGTCTAAGACCTCAGTATTTGATTGTTTCTGTTTCCAGTTTATACGCTTTGTTCTTCTGTATATCCACATCTTCATGGCATCTATTCGACTTTCTAGTTGCTTGTTCAATAACCAGGCCTCCGCGCCATACAATAGTGTTGAATATAAGTAACATTTGACAATTCTCATTTTTAATGTATTGTTAATCTCTCTAGATATTAATACCGATTTCATGCTGTTGAAAGCATTTTTGGCCATCCCGATTCTCTTTTTGATTTCTGTTTCACTTCTGCCATCATCTGTTATTACATGGCAACGATAGGAGAATCTTGTTACTTGTTCTAGTATCTCCCCGTTGACTGTGATGTTCATTGATGACCTTTCCTTTCCACTGCTAATTATCATAGTTTTCGTTTTTAAGATGTTAATATCTAAGCCACATTCTGCACTATGCCTGTTTACTTGTTCCACTAGGTTCCATGTCAGCCCACCCTGACATGGGTACCATAAAATTTTTCTCGGAGGTAAGGACAGGTGCTGTGATATGGTTAACCCACCCATAGATAACGTATTTGTCTAAAGATATTAGACTAGCACTATGTACCCAAAAACGCCTCAAGATGTGTGGAAAGGTCTTTTAATTTGCAATATAATTTAACGGAGAACATGAAAAGGTTAATAGCAAGGATCATTTGACTTGAGCATTGATCTACCCTGTACGCACATATTCCAAGGGTTACCTTCACGTGTCGGTAATAACAGTCAGTTGAATGTCCTTCACAGGGCATGGCAATGAATCCGAGCATTTGTTGGCTGTGTTGTATTTATTTATTTATTTATTTTTTTTGGGGGGGGGGGGGGTATTTACTAGGTAGTATTTACGTTTGATAGTTTGCCATTGCTTTCTGAAAGACCGACGCTCATGCGATAGAATCAACGCAAAGCAGTTTGCTTGCATGTCACCTGCGGCTGAGCTTCAACCCTCGACTCTGTATGCCAGGAAATTGTGAAACGCGCTCACTGCCTATACGCTACAGCGCCGGCCGTGTCGGTAATACACGTGTTATTGTATCAACGAAATATGCAAATGTTATGCTGCCGCGCATGAATACGGCTCGGATTTTCAAGTGATAAGTAAAACTGTATGTTCTCCTGTTAGTTTGTTCTGTCCAAGACATTTTCGTACTGATTAAAGTATCGTTAGTAGGGAGGCCTTCGAGAAAGACGTTAAGCGAGGGTTAAAATAAAACAAAAATAAATGTCTGGAACATGAGTTAAATACAGCTGAGATATTGCGTGCGATGCTCAAGAAATCACCTAACACCGCCCCAGGCCCAGACGGCATCCGATATGGTGACCAACTGGTGATATCAGATGATGAAATGGAAGAACTGGCCAGAGAATTCAACACCAGTATCCAGAGGGGTCAGGTCAAAGAAGAATGGCTACACAGCTACTTGCTGCCGCTGCCAAAACCGAACAAAGACCATTCCAAGATAAGCGGCTACAGAATCATTACGATGCAGAATACTGTTGGCAAGCTACTGGAGAAAATTGTAGTACACAGACTTGCTTGGGACTTGGAACAGCTCGGCTGCTTCCCGCCCACACTTGGAGGATACAGACGCAACAAAGAGTCATGGCTGAATGCGGCTGTCTTTGCTCAAGATGTTTACGAAGGTTTTCAGGTCAGAGAAGAGACATGTGCGGCCGCCATAGACTTAGAGGACGCATATAACAGAGTATCTTTCGAGCACTTGACGCAAAGCCTCCTCAGACTGAAAGTGCACCCTCACCTTGTACGATGGATAGCTGCAGTTCTGCTCCAAAGGAAGGTGGTGCTAAGATGCGGGAGTTGGTCTTCTGAGCCGATAACGATATGTCCAGGATTGCCGCAGGGTTCACCACTGTCACCAGTACTATTCAACGTGTATACGGTGCCGATCACTGAACAACAGTTGGACGGGAGGGGTAGGACTCTGTCATTCGTTGACGACATCCTCGTGTATCGACAGGGTCGAGACAGACAGGCGGTTGCCAATGATATGCAGGGCGAACTAGATCGAATTTCCTCATGGTGTGCTGATGCGGATGCCCTTGTCAACCCTGCAAAGGCAACGGTTACTTGGTTCTCACTAAACAACCATATTGTGAAAACAGACCTGCCAGCAGTAAGAATGGATGGGAGCATTTTGAGTAGAACCCAGTCAATGACATATCTTGGCGTGAGGCTTGATCGTAGCCTGTCCTTCAGAGATCATGTCGATTATGTCATAACGAAGGCTCGAAAAGGTTTGTCAGCAATGAGAGTCATGGCGACTGCCAATATCGAGCAAAGACTGCTAATACTTCTGTTCCAAGGACTTGTACTTTCACGCATCGAGTATGCCCTGGCCATCCTCACTGTCAGCCCTACACAGATTGGAAGACTCGAAAAGGTACAAAACGAAGCCATGCGCATCATTTTGGGCTGCACGAGAGACACCAGCTGTGTAGCAATGAGATACCTCCTTGACTTCCCGACAATGGAACACAGGATCAAGATCTGGAGAGCTCGTGCATACTTAAAAATAAGTGCAGATGAGCAGCACCCTCTGCATGACGCTATATTCAGAGAAAAGGGTGACAGACTAAAGAGGGGCAAATCATGGATGGGTCGGGCGGAAGATGTCGTCAGACAGGTCTGCAGTCCTACCAGTATCAACTCCGGCAAGGAATGGGTGCCGGTGCCTCCAGCCTTTAAGTGCACTTTCTCCTGCATTATCACACTCGACAGACGGTGCAGAGAGCAGAACCCTGCCGCTGTCAATGCAGAGGTTCGACAGACGGTGCAGAGAGCAGAACCCTGCCGCTGTCAATGCAGAGGTTAACGCGCTCATCTATGAACACTCAGTTAGCCCCGAAGTGCTCATCTATACAGATGGATCTGTTGTAAAGCAGCAGAGAAGTGCGTGGGCATTTACAGCCCGTTCAGCGGGCCGAACCGTTCAAGAATCCAGTGGTGCCCACTCTATGACCACGAGCAGCATGACGATGGAGGTGATGGCAGTTACACAGGCTTTCATATGGCTGGAATCACAGCATTATACCAACGTGTGTGTACTAAGTGATTCAATGAGCATGATTCAGAAGGTCGAAGCTGGATCTGTACGTCGACAGTGGACTGAATCGCTGCGGAAGTCTGCTGTCCGAAAAGTCACCTTCATCTTCGTCCCGGGACATGCGGGAGTCGAGGGAAATGAACGAGCTGATAAACTGGCTGGCTCTGCACCCCCTGTAGATGGTCAGCCCATGGATCGTGCCGATGTTATTAACGTCCTTAAAGATTTGGCGAGAACAGAGGATTTTGACGTCAGTGATTCCACATCGCTGTCCAGGATGAAAGACCTGGGAGTAAGAATCGGCACAGCCAGACGCGAGAGGTACATCGGGAAAACAAAGTGCCTCGTCAACCAACACAGAACTGGCACTATCAGCCACCAAACGCTGATGCATATGCTGGGGGGAGGATCTGAGCACCAATGGACATGTCCGGAGTGCAACGAAGATACCCCAACTGATAACTGATAACTGATAAACTGATAACTGAGTAGACTTCTCGTCATCCACTGCCTTGCCGGCTGGCGTGGGAGATCATGCTTTTCCACTAATTGCTATCCGATGGAGTGGATCAGTTCGTGTGCTGACTCCCTTCCGTGCCATGACACAAAACTGCCAAGAATTTTCTCACGCTGTCTTCCACTATTTATCTTTCTTCAAATCTTTCCGGTTGTCACAACATGTTCCAGTTTTTGTCTTCTCATAACGTGACCAAACAATGATGACTGCTTTTTTCTGATGGTTGTGATAAGTTGTATTTGCGACTTAGCTACTCCCCCCAATGGAACGAAGGCGGCAAACAACTCACGACAAGTCCTCATATCTTTCGCTGCCTCCTGCACCCTATTCCTATAGTCTTCATCTTGGCCTCTAATTCTCTTCTCCGTGTGATTTTAGGTCTCCAGCCATTCCGTTTGCCCCGTGGCTTCAGGAGAACAGATTTTCTAGGTATACTGTTATCTGGTTTCTTTACGCGTATTCTACGCAGCGTCAGCATCTTAGCCTCAACCCTTGATTCGCTGGAATCTGTTTCGGAGAAAGTGAGTTACTACAAAATCTGGTTGGAGCAGAAAGAAAATATGTATTTGAAGAGAGTTATATTAATCAGTCAAAACTTCATTTCACTTCACTTTTAGAATTATGTTTTTCATCTTGCAAAAGGCTACCTTCCCAATGGCAATTCTTGTTCAAATCTCTTCTAATCTCCCTATCACCCATTTCACCTAAATTAACGCTTAGTAAACGCGTTCAAAGACCGTTTTCTTGCAAGCTCTTGTTTTGTGAGTGAGTCCCTGGTTGTCAGCTGTACTAGCGCAAAATGCTTCAAATATACATATCACTAAACATTATACCACTAGTCAATGCACTGATTGCCAGATATGGCTTGTAGAAATATTGAAATGCACAATAAGCCATATACAGTGCAAACGGCTGAAGTCGATCTCGGATGTTTCGAATTTCTGTTGTGAAGAACAATAGTAAAGAATTAATTGAAAAAAAAATTTATTTCAACGTTGTAAATGCATTACTATATGCTCGAATTCTTATAAGAGGAATTCTTGATAACAAGAACAATTTCTTAAGCCCCGAGTGAGTTTGACTTATCAGGTCTGCACTGTATTGTAGTTAATCTCAACGTGCCTATACTTTTCAATTTGCATACTGTCTTGTGTCCTCTGATCTTCAATTCGTTCCTTTACTTCTATGAGTGCAAATCATTACCTTTATTTCTCATTCTTACCACCCACCAATTCTCAATAGGCTAATACAACATCGACTTGAGATCACATTTCCACTACCTGTATTTCTCAACAAAAAAGAAAAGCGGTAGTTGTTGTTGCTTGTGAATCACCTGGAAGACTGAGTATTAACTCTTTAAATCGAATACAATGGCACTCGTTTGATCCAAGACAACTATGTGCATTTATATGAGTGAGGTTGGCGTAAAAACTACTGCTCCCAACCTCGTACCAAAGAAGGATCTCTACGGGAACTGTAATGATATGCTTTTAACCCCCCCCCCCCCCACACCCCCCCCCCCCCACCTCCTCCTAGTTCATACATCAGCGGGGTGTGCCAGACCGATTGTGGAACCTCGTATCTACGATGCGACATAATAGGCTATAACAAAGTCATTAGTCCTAGGTTGGTCATACATCGTTCATAGGTTTTAAGTGTTGATTGTCAGTTAGGTTCTAACCCAATGACTGGATATATTTCAAATAAAATAAAGTAACGCAGTTTACATTTAAGTACATCATAGCGCGGAGAACATTTTTAGAACCATTTTGTTTTTCGATAAGTAAACTGTGATGGCATCTAGATAGTTAACATGGTCAATTGACTTGAGTTACGTTGAATCAAAAATGAACGTTACAGCAATTGGAACATTTCAATACGTGCTTCGCTCTCATCTGCAACAGCCAGCGAAGAGTCCCAATACAAATGGTATCAGTAGCAGTTTGATTATATGTCCGTCTGGCCTTTTCTTGGAGTTATTTATGAGTGCCAGCCAGATCACCTGGTCACTACCTGCAGCACTATTTTCTCCAGCCGTCGTGATGATCTACCCATTCTTCTACACTATACACACTATTCCAAAGTTCCCCGACTACATCTGTCTTATCATGCAGCAATACGCCCCCCCCCCCCCACCACCACCAAGAGATGCAGACACAGCCAATCTGTTCGCCTGGTCGTACCCCACCACACAAGGCAGTATCAAGTGCCATAGGTAAGTCTCCAAACATCCCAGATGCTTATTCTATGTAGATGTTTGGACACAACGCGCGTGGACTATGGAGTAAGTCGTCCCAGCCCTCAACTACTGGGAATGTTACCTGGACATATTAATGTAACAGTGATTTGAAACCAGTGGTGGATGAATGTTAGAGACTGATTCTGCTGCAGGGAGTGTGAAGTGATTGAACGTCGCATATACTATGTCACGACATTATAAGATGGGTTTACCAGCCCTACTTTACTACACTGAGTCAATTAATAAACCTCGTGCGATCTGAAAGAAATCTCCTCCACAATATAATCGAAAGATGAACGCCATGTTGTCAGACTAGTCCTCCATTCATAAGGCCTCAACGGCGTTTGTGATAAATTCATTCATGTTTATTCTCTTCTCACCTGTTCGGGTCCGATTTTCAATTGTATACTTTTCATTGTTCACGAACCAGGATGGTTGTTTGATGCAATCACAATATGCTTCGATTTATTTTTATTTATTTTTTTGGCTTGCTTTGAACTCAAGTGTAGTCTATACATATGTTACTAATTAAAGTGCACTGACTGATTTATTTCGTTTCTGACTTCTGAGGAACTTGAAATTGACGTTCCCAAGTCAAGAACGAAAAGGTAATATTTTAGTTCAACTGACCAGTGAAGAAGTTGAACTCTCTACCTCGGCATCAGGAAACCTGAAGTTTAAGAGCTATCTCACTTATCCAGTCAGCCACCTGACTTCAACTTCTTCCATCTTTCGTTATCCCTTCCGATCTGTTCCAATCTACCATTGTCTGTTCATTCAGATATTGTCTCACACTGTTTTTCGCATCCTTCTTGTACCGTTGCCGTCTGTATATTTTCACACATTATTCTTGGATTTTTATTAGTTTATTGTCTTCTAGCACACGGCGCCTTTATTTCTCGGGACAAATTCATTGAAAATCATTTCATGTTATGTCGAACGATGTCACTGTACACTGGACATTCCCACGCGTGCTCACTCCCCCCGATGCGGTAGACATTCCCAAGTATGTCTGCTCTCTGTACCCATGGTCATGTTGTTATAATATCTCCAGTCTTGACCTCCAATATGTCATAGTTTGGTATTTTTCAACGAAAATTGTCAAACTATAGCCAAGTAGCTAATTTTCATCAGTTTATCGCTAACAACTATCACAGCTGAGCATATGTTCTATTTTATCTAATCTTTTCTCTGAGCCGACAATTCCAATCAAGATTAACAGAATATCGATTGTGTTTTGACGCCATTAGGAAGAGTCTTTAAAGAACAATGCATACCATGCAGTATGATATAAAATATGTGCTATATATAAAAGTAAAAATCGAGGCAAGACTCCACCCAGCTTATGCTTTACAAACATACCGTGCTAACACTGAAATACAAAAAAGAATTACGTTAATGCCAGAAACAAGACCCGGCTCACAAGAACATGCTGTACTCGTGACAGATCGTGTATGTTGGTAATTGACAAAAAGAAATTGTATACAAACTGAGGTGGTGTTTTAAACATGAAGTCTTAAAGTCGCTACAAATGTATAGTACAATCATCATCATTATCATCATCATACGATAAGCTTGGGCGGTCATGGTTGGCCATCTCACGTGATCATCATAATCTTGGGTCAGTATTCTTGAGTGCGTTATGCCATGTGGTCAAGCCATCAGGGCATTTATTGCTCTGCTTGCCTTTTGCTCCTTTCCCATCAACCTTGCCAGCTGTCACTAAGTTTTCTAGTTTATTTCGTGACTGTTATCTAATTTATGAAATCAGTTTACGGTTTTCATGTGTTTCTTGAGGACTTGCTCATTGGTTGTTTTTTTCCGCGTCCATGGTGTTCCTTGCAGTTTCTCGAGAAACCACAATGTCATTAGATGTTTCTCAACTTGTCTGCTTATTGTCCATGTTTCACATCCGTATAGCAGTATTGGTTCTACTTAACTTTTCAAAACTCTTTTCCTCGTTTGCAAATAACAGTTATACTTTGGTCAGTATGTTTTCAATCTTGCAAAATCTACCTTTACCGTGGCTTTTCTTGTTCTAATCTCTACAAGGCACCTTCCATTAGATGTTCTGAATGCTCCGAGATAGTTGTACAGATGAACATTTTTTAAAAACTTTCCTATTTACTTGACTGCAACATTGTGGTGTTTCTTTCTTCTTTGAGACGACTATCTTGATTTTCTTACAGTTTGTTGTCACGATTCGTCATTTCACAGAAATAGGACAATACTGCCTTATACAATCACAACGATCTATTATAACTACCCACTCCCGTGACGTACACTGTACACATGCAATGTGATAGTCTGCCAAGATAGTAAGTAGTCCGGTTGACCCCCACCACTGGCATGAGTATGTTTTCAGACTCATATAGCTCCGGGGTTGTCCCAGCCTCATAACATTTAGCACCTTGACCATGTTCAGAATTTTCTGAGAATTGTTTGTGAAGGTATGGCGACGAGAAAAAGCACTGACCACCACACATCATACGACTTAGCCAGTTATCAGTAATCAGATGGAGTATCTTCATTGTACTCCGGGCAGGTCCATAAGTGCCCAGACCCTCACCCCAGCATATGCATCAGCGTTCGGTGGCTAATAGTGCCAGTTCTGTGTTGGTTGACGAGGCACCTCGTTTTCCCGGTGTACCTCTTATGTCTGGACATGCCAATTCCTACTCCCAAGTCTTTCATCCTAGACACCGATGTGGATTCACTGACGTCAAAGTCCTCTGTTCTCGATATATTTTTAAGGACGTTGATAACATCGGCACGATCCATGGGCTGGCCATCTGCAGGGGGTGCAGAGCCAGCCAGTTTATCAGCTCGTTAATTTCCCTCGACTCCCTCAAGTCTCGGGAAGAAGATGTAGATGACTTTACGGACTTCCGGCTTCCGGAGCGACTCAGTCCACTGTCTAAGTAAAGATCCAGCTTCGACCTCCCGAATCATGCTAATTGAATCACTTAGTACACACACGTTGGTATAATGCTGTGATTCCAGCCATATGAAAGCCTGTGTAACTGCCATCACCTCCATCGTCATGCTGCTCGTGATCATGGAGTGGGCACCACTGAATTCTTGAACGGTTCGGCCACTGAACGGGCTGTAAATGCCCACGCACTTCTCAGCTGCTTTACAACAGGTCCATCTGAATAGCACTTCAGGGCTATCTGAGTGTTCACAGATGAGCGCGTTGACCTCTGCATTGACAGCGGCAGGGTTCTGCTATTTGCACCGTCTGTCGAGTGTCATAATGCAGGAGAAAGTGCACTTAAAAGCTGGAGGCACGGGCACTCATTCCTTGCCGGGGTTGATACTGGTAAGACTGCAGACCTGTATGACGACATCTTCCGCCCGACCCATCCATGATTTGCCCCTCTTTAGCCTGTCACCCTTTTCTCTGAATATAGCTTCATGCAGAGGGTGCCGCTCATCTGCACGTATTTAGCCTTGAATATGTAAAGGCCTAATATTTCACAAACTAAAGTCAGCATCTGCTATGGGACTACCTGTAGCCTGCGCTCAGCCTGAGCAAATATCTAACACTGCCAGTGTTTCTGTGTTGGGTGCCTTCGCTGGCATTGACCTGAAGCGTATTTCGATCACGTGCTACTACTTCTAGTACTCTGGGCAGGTTTTGCGTGGGGATTAGCTTTCCCTATTACCAGTGTCCCTCGACCGCAGGCGAACCCACTCCGACTTCTGAGGTACTTGTAATCTACGTCTCCAAGTCAAATACGATAATCAACATTGTAGTCCAACTGACCCGTGTAACTACAAGAGGCAAATGAAAAATGTAACCTGATTAGAGAAATTAGATGTCGACCGTCACACTATTTTGGGCACGTTATGAGAAGAGTTAAACTCGAGATCTTGGTGACAACTAGCAATATTGAGGGGAAAAGAACAGGGAAACAGCTGAGAAGTAAATATCTGAATGCCTTGATAATATCGCATGGCTGGGACAAGAACGCAGAGCTGATCCACGACTTGTATGGGGTTGAACTCCCTACTTCGGCATTAGCACACCGGAAGTTTAAAAGCGAACACTTTTATACATTTAGGCATGCTGACCTCCGCGACGAGTGTCCTTCTCCTTCGTCTTCTTGTAACTGAACCTGCTGGAATTGGGGGGCAACTGAATTCAGAACCATCACCTTCCACTGCTTTCTATATACACCCTCAAGGGAAGCAAGGCGATTCAGCACGTTTCTATTCCAGACCTTGACCTATCCGGCTTATTCTTACACGTTGCAACAATTGGGTCATTTGACTAGGCAATTGGTTCGTCAAGTGATGGCCACCACCAATATCTTCTAGTAGATATAACAGGTAAGTAATGGACCATTTTTCATATCTTGGGGCGTAGTGTATATATGGTGTTACTCCCATATGTTTACATAGGAGATTGGTGATGTGGTCACACCCGCAGTCTGTACTCTCCAGAATATGTCCTGATGTGCATGTTTGTCTGACTGCGCCTGGGAGCCCAGGTCGATGACAATACAATCTCTGATTCGAGGAGAGTCGACAACCGGTGCGGCAGACAAACAGAAGCAATTGGGTATGTTGTTAATTCGGGTCTTGACCGATCCATCGTATTCTTATTAGTTGTACTGCTCGTGGAATTTCAGTGGGCAAACGGTTAGCTTAGTGGCGCACAGCTCCTCTTTAATTTTCTCGGCGCTGGAATGTTTATTTAAACAAAAATAAAACAACTTAGTTGCATGTTATTTAGAGGGCGGTATAATCTAACCCGGCAACTTTGACTGTTTGTCTTCTTCTTCTTTCGTTCGCCTAAATTATGTTTATAACTGCAATGTTGTCTCTTGTATGAATCTAACAGTCTTTTTTAGTTCATTCAGCGGTCCATAGAGTTTATCTTCCACTGTTGTCTCTCTAGGCCAGAAGGTTCGCATGGATATGTTGTAGTTTGGGCAATCCTGGAGTATGTGCTCTGCTGTCTGTTTGTGATTTACAAGGCAATGACATTTCAGTCATTTGCTATTGCTTTCTGTACAGCCGATGCCTCCACCATGTGAATCAACACAAAACTCTCCAACCACGTGAATCAACACAAAACCATCTGCTTCCAACTCGCCGGCAACTGATCTGGAACCCCAGATTCGGTATTCAGGGAAATAACGAAACTGCGAGTTTCACTATCCCATAAGCCAGACCGCCGGTTGGAGTTTATGTTACAAGTACACGCTCCGTGTGCGAGCCGGACCCTAAGTGGAAGCAAAGAATGGGACGACGGTAAAATAACATGCATGTAGTTGAGGCGACTAGGTTCCATCCGTGCGTTACAGAGACCCGCTGGACTCTACGTTTTAAGAGACAAGGAACGCTTTGCAATACAACCCAAGAGGAGATGGTACTTTAGTACTTGGTCGGAAGGAAAGTCTCTATTTCACAGTCCCTCCAATATATGACAGCCCTTTTGAAAGCTCAGACGACCTGAATGCTAAAGAATCAGATTTAGGAAGCGTTACTTCTCAGTCTTGCAGAGGATTCTCCAACAAACCAACCAGCAGGAATTAACGTTGAATTATCAGGTTTTATGGTACCGAGAACTCGCCTATTAAAGCCGCCTCTTGTTAGTCTACATAGTCGCCTTACTTTAAATATTCTAAAATTCTGGAATAACTCAGCATAAAAAGGGCACGGCTGTTAAAGACAAAAAAAAGATGAGAAAGATAAAGTTCTTGATTGAAATCAAACAGCATACAAATTACTCAAACAATAATGCATGTGAAACGCTGAGGGCAAAAGTACTAAAGAGCGCCAGTGAACAGAAAACATCACTTTTTGGTTAAGGATGCAGGCTAGCATAATATACTACAAAGGTTCAGGACAAAGACAGCTGAAGATCTGTTGCCGCCAACCATCAATGCGCAGACGACACTGAATGAAGAAAATAATAAGTTCAACAGTTTGAAGCTCATCCTCCACGCGAATATCACCCGGGCTAGTAGCAACCATTTGCCTTGCATCACTGAATCCATCGTAACCCATCGTGTTACCTAGGGCCCATAGGGAAGGCTAAGAATAGCAACACTACAACATGCCATGCATGTAATCAGAGACGACTAGGAAAGGATGGCGTGGCATTAGTTTCCCCAACCTTGGGGAAACTTTAGCTGCAAAATATAACCTACCATGAACAAATCTAAAGACAAAGGAAAGAACAACAATTCAACCAATCAAGATAGAAGGAGGCTCTTTGCCTAGAAGAAGCTGTGACTCGGTGCGGAGAAAGTCGTAAGGAGTCTGGATCGGCATATTACTCGCTTTCCATTAGTAAATTATTCAGATAAGATACCTGGAATACTAGAACTCTTTATGAGTTAGAAAAGAGCATACGTGATAGGAGAAATAAAATATAAAATTGGCATGTTGAGATTATGCGAAACAAGATTAAAGGAAGCAGACAAAAGGCTTTTAAACACAGGCGAATCGATGTTGTTCTCGGACCTACAGCTGGAAGCAGTATTCTAGAACAATAACAACAACATGTAATGCCACACACACACTTACACAGAAAGAAATATGAATGTAATTCAGTGTTAAACACACACACAAATTGGAAAAGATAAATCATTAGGGATGAACTTTACACGAAACAGCAATACACAATAAGTAATCAACGAATGGCAATATGAAACTTTTGTTGGGTGATCTGAGTGTTAATATAGGATTGGATAACCAAGTTATGAAGAGATCACGAAGAGACATGGACTTAGAGTAATGAATGAAAATGAAACAAAAATGAAAAAAAAAAAAAAAATTATACACAAACATGTTCTATGAGGACATATTTTTCTACATAAAAAAAAATCAAAAAAACAAAACAAAACACGAAGCCACATAGGTAGTACCACACCACATTACAGACAACTGAATTGATCGTATCTGTAGTAACACAAAATGTGGATCACATGTACATGACGTAAACATTTTTAGATATGCAGTTACAGATTTAGGTCACCATTTGCTGATAAGTAAAATTAAGTTGAAACTCAAGAAATACATACTATGTTATACACACTGAAATCAAAGCAATGTAGGATATCTAACAAATCTAGAAACTAAGGAACAAGAGCATGTTTCGGGGGCTGCAACAGTTGGTCGGCGACATGACGTTGGATGCCTGCTGGCAGCAGGCTACTATCATTTGGAATGAGTCATGTAGGCCTATAGAAGATTCTGGGAAATGTGAAAACATTCAACACTACTAAAGCTGAAATCCCATTACAAATAAAAGAAGGAGAAGGGGAGACCACACTGATTTATGTAATATCCAACCAAAAACTATTAACGTCAGAGCCAATGAAACATAAACCGGCGGACAAGAGCAGATTACAGACACTATTTAGCGGGAAAGGCTTAAGTTGCAGCAGCGAAAGAAAAATACATCCACAGCCTGCGATAATACGAAAAGGAAAAATCAAGGACAATTATTAAATTAACGAAGTCGACTTATCAAAAATAGTAATGGGAAAGTTGTCATGACACTAAAGATCAAATGGACATATGTGCTGTCATTAATGAGGTCTACAGGCTATTAGGGGCGAAATTAAAGTTGACACTAGGATGGACATTACGGTATGATTTACAGTATGGGTGCTAGAGTGGACATTAGAGTGGGCACTAGGATGGGCATTACGGTGTGGTATATAGTGGATTCTAGAGTGGGCATTATAGTGGGAACTAGGATGGGCTTTAAGGTGTGGTTTATAGTGGATGCTAGAGTGGACATTAGAGTGGGCACTAGGATGGGCTTTACGGTGTGGTTTATAGTGGATGCTAGAGTGGACATTATAGTGGGAACTAGGATGGGCTTTAAGGTGTGGTTTATAGTGGATGCTAGAGTGGACATTAGAGTGGGCACTAGGATGAGCTTTTTTACAGTATGGTGTATATGGGACATTAGAGTGCACAGTAGAGCGTTAATTAGAATAGTCATTAGAATGTCGATTATATTGGACGCCAGAGTGGACAATTACGTGGACATTGGTATAAATAGTAGGGTGATAAGATAGTAATAATATTATTAGGGCATTAGAGTGGGAATTAAAGCGCGCATTTGAGTCGGTGTTAGAAGTGGCATTAGGGTATGCATTAGAATGAATATTGAGTGGACATTAGAGTAAGCAAAAGACTGGCCATTATGTTGAGCACAGAGTGGGCATTGCAGTGGACATTTGGGGAAGAATTTGAGTAGACATTAGTGTGGACATTAGACTGGGTATTGGATCGGTCATTAGAGTGGACACTTTATTCGGGATTGCAGTGGACATTAGAATCAACATCAGATTGGACATTTGAGTTGAAATTAAAGTGGACTCAATGTTTATTCGCGTTTACAATATTAGAAGAGTAGCAAGAATGTAAGTAATTAGAAGGGGACATCACAACTATCACGTGCTGAACACCAAAAAGTAAATCAACATTTCTAAACGTACAGCACAATCATCCTTCAGCCACAATCTTCCAAAGTTTAAAGTTAATAGATTCAATGCACATACACAGGCAATCAAGCATTCATACAAGATTCAGTGCAACAGAAGTTGCTAAGAACAGCATAATTGAAAAGGCCGCAAGAGAAACAATGATCACGAAAATGGAGAAATCCTAATCAATGATTAAGGCTTCATTGACCTGGTAGCAAGAGAAACAATATCCTCGTCACAAAAATATACAGAGGACTCCATGCTGCGACATAATTGAATTAGGAAAAATGAAATTAATGTTATAAAAAGTGTATTTAATTATGCAGCTAATGCGTAACCGATGTGGAAAACAAAACAATTAAAGAACCGTGGATAAGTTCAATCAACAACGTGTTTTATGATCATTAAAAATACAGTTACGAGTTTTAAAGACACGGTGAAAAGGCAAGACATGAAAGAACGAGACAGAATTTCAGTTGTCCATGTTCCATATAATAGACCTGCATCTAGTTATTTATAATAAAGTAAAAGACCCTTTTCCATGCCTTGAGGGTGTATTGAGTATATGGTGCTAGAAACATTTTATAGACCATCTCGTACTCGAAGGGTAATGGGGAAATAGCATGCCAATAGTCTTTAGCTCTCAGGAAATTTTCTGGTACCAGTTTTAGGCTGGGTTGATCTCACAGTTCAAGTTAATGTTTTGAAAAAAAATGCCCTGTTAAATATGTCTAAAGTTTTGTATCTCACCATTGCTACAGAGCTGGTGCACTGTGGTGAGAATATCCTTGTGTGATCTATCAGAACAGACTGAGGCACTTATGGGGATATCCGTGAGCAATATAGAAGATCCTTTAGTAGAAACTACTCACGGTTTTCAACAATATGTCCTGCTTGATATAACAATATTAGAAACCACCCTTGGTTGACAAAGGTATGTGTCATAAAGGCAGCAATCCTGTTTGACACCCGTTTTGTCTTCTGTAGTATAAATATATATGGGGAAGCAGACCACAAAGTGGCTTGGGGCTGATATTCTTACAAACACCCAGTACCATCCTCGTGAGAGGATCAATCTTACTCAGCTGAAGCTGGTCCCCAGTTCTTTAACTTGACGTGAGAAACTAAGTGGGATATTTTCAAGTCTCCCAGTGGCGTGACCCGTGTTACTGTGGTTGATCAGGATTGTTCTACACTTTAATGGATCTACATCAAGAGGGTTAATTAATATCTGATCGGGACAATATTGGTAATGTGTTCAGAATCACTATCACTCATTGTGTTTTCTTATTTTAGTTGTGAAAATTAAGATATATTTCTGCACCCAATTACCCTAACACTTGTTCAATATGATTTCCATGGACCGATATGAGGGATACAGCGGGAAACGGACAGAGTAAGAACAGGGTTACAAGAGAAGTCGGTGGAGCAACAGATGAAGATGAAGAAAGGGGATTGACTCCAATGAGTTGCGTATCACGTGACATTAGTTGTGTGGCACACGGGGCAGACGGCAAGACCCGGTCAGTCTTGCCACGGTCTTTGTACACGACGGTTGTGAAAAGCGAGTGCAGAAGTCAAGCGACATCAATTCAGCACACGCCGATGTCAAGCCAAGGTCGAGCCAAGCCGTAAGTTGGTAGTGAACGTTAGATAGAGTGTTTTAGAATCATCGCATGTCAGCCCACACCTGTTGGTAATGAGTGTATAACGGCGGCGATGACTTTCGAGAATAAACACTGACTACAATGGCGAGGACATTGGTTTGTTTGATATTCTCCGTTGTTACATGTTCCTGCTTACAACTGTCCTTGTGGCTGAACAGACGAGCCGGGAATCAGCTACTTGGCAAGTGGGAGGCTCGAATATAATCAAGCAGGAGCACCAAAAATAAGAGTTACCTTCAAGAAAATTCGGTAACATTCAGACAAAGAACAAGGAAAGTCACCTTGGACGCCATTTGCAATTTTGAATGAAGGTGTCAACAAACAAGTTCAACTATCAAAGCGTGGTGTGAATATTGGCAATATTATTGCTTTATAATACAAACATTTAAGCCACAACGCTAAACACAACAAATGAAATATTAATTTTGATAAATATTGACCCTGGCTGAGAAAACGTTAGAGTTGTGAACTCCGAATAAACTCTTAAATACATTCACGAGTGTCAAGAACTAAGTGTCAATAGTCTAGAAAGAAAGACTCATGAATTACCGGGAGACATTCAACAATTGAAAAGGAAAAAGAGTCAAGAAAGTGAACCTACAAATATAAAGTCGGCACATGATCAGTTGTTCAAAGTGCTAACAGACAGTCCTGTCAACAGTTAAAACGCATCATATACGAGAATATATCAAAACAACGATGATGGCTGAATTTTCACTGAAATCTCGCAACTACACGTATATAAGTAGTAAGGAGTGCGACAAGTGAGTCGAGTTTGAGGGACAATCAAAATTTCGATTGAATACTTTAAAACGACAAAGATAATCATAACTACATGTGGAAGAAGGGTAAAGACCATCTAGCAGTCGTATACCAAGTTATTTTCATCTGGATTCAAGAATCAGACTTTTTCTAAGACATTTTTCCAGAATTCAACTTTAGTCTCCAACCAACATGGAACAGTTTAAACAACCGAAATCAACATATCGATTCATTCCAGAACAATAACACGACAGCACCACAGTGAATCTACATAATATTAAAGTTTTCTATTCACGTTACAGAGAAGGCCAGAATTTCTTGACAAATATAGCTGACGTTCGAGCTTACGTCAACTAGCAACACTCAAGACCTCGACTACTGGAGGGAAGACACCGGACCAGTGAAGAACCGCACCGCAGCAGCAGCAACAAGGCATCAGGCGAGTGAAATTGTCTGACTGTATTTGTGTCATTTTGTGCGGCTGATTAGAGTGGATATTGGGTTATTTTCTCCACAGGGGTTTGTCATTTTTCTCCATTACAGGTGTTGAGCTTGCATCAAGCAAAATATTGAGATAATTTATGAATTAATTCAAGATCTCAATAATAATTTTCAGTGACCAAAAACAAGATCCACGAGCATCACACATATGTTCTGAGTGTTTCAGTGCTGATAAATTAAGATAGTATACTTCGTATAGACACTCATAGTATACATCACCTATCTTTTCTGGTGTAATATTTAAAACCTTGTGACACCACGATAACGTTACACAAAGGTTACTTCTAGTTGTGAGTATCATTGAACAACGTCACAACGATCAACTCTAAATAAGCACACCATCAGTCACCACATAACCAAAGACGGCATATGCTAGATACTATTAATACCTTGGGCTGCTAAAACATCACATTCGTAGCAGAGTAGGTGAGCATATCTAACGAACATGTCGTCATTACAAGACTTCATAGCCATGGGAGAGAAGTGTGGCATGACAGGGCACGACCTAGCAACGTGGGCCAAACAAGAATTAAAAGAACATCAAGCACAACAACGTGAAGAGAGAGCAGCTGCAAAGGAAGCCAGGGAAGCTGCAAAGGAAGCCATGGAGACACAAGCAGCCATAAATAAATGAAAAATGGAGGCACAAGCAGCAATAGAAAAGGAAAAAATAGCCTTGGAGAAAGAAAAACTTGCCTTTGAGAAAGAGAGACTAGCAACAGAGTTATTAATTAAAGACAAAGAGATTGAGGGCAACTTAAAGGTGAAGAAACTAGAGAAAGACAAAGACGCAGAGATAGCCCAGGCAAAGGCAACAGCAAAAGCGTTAGATCCTATTAAACGATATAGCGGGCTTATTAGAAACTTTACGCAAGGGGATTCCATCTCGGCATGGATAACAAACTTCGAATTGTTAATGAGCCACTACAAAATTCCATCTGAAGACTGGGCCATATTCTTCCACAGGCATTTGGCCCTTGAGCCCTTAAAAGTGGTGGAGGTGATACCGGAATATGCAACCATGATCAGACTGGGAGAAAGGCAAATTAAAATTGGTGTGTCCAAACAAGAACGCTATGCAGGAAACCAAAGAAGATTAATAAACCAACACACAACTGTTGTCGTTAACCGCTACACGCTGCGGGATTTATTGAGGAGGAGATCTGAACACTTATGGATTGAATGGTTCAATGTGAAATGAGGATAATCTGTCGACTAACTAACTAACTAATATAATATACATTGTTTATAATTTTAACATGTGTGATTCAATCCTTGTATGCATCACTTCTCACGTTACTCTGCTTTTGTTTGTAAAATATTTATAGTTTAGATAATGTGTAACCTAGGCAGGAAATAGGATGTTTCCAGTTTAAAGATATCTTAGAGTAACCGAACACTTATGGTTGCACATAATGATGTGCTGCTCTTCGTATAGAAGTGTATTAAGTACCTTGAGCTTTTATGTAGTTTGAGCTATTGATAATCAAAACAACACATATCCAAGACTGGTCAACATACTGTAACATTCAACATAAATATAAAATAGAGGAAAACTAGGAAGGCTGGAATGAATATATATATATATATATATATATATATATATATATATATATATATATATATATATATATATATATATATATATATATATATATATATAATATATATATGTGTATATATGACTGATAAATCATTCTTCGTCCTTGTTCGCAACCATACACAATATTGTCTCTAATAAAAGCTGTAGTTTCAAGTTTACCATATTCTGCAAACAACCATAATGTCTTCAAAAGTCTTTGACAATATGAGGATGGGCATGTTTATTTTAGAAAGTGCAGAATGTAGATATTGCTTCGTGAGCGTTTCCTTTTGTCTGCTCTGTTCTAAGGCTACTTTTCTGGATGTCCCTCGTGCGGTTGAGCCTTTATGAAGAGATGGGTATATCGTTCGATCGTTGAAACAGACTGTCTCCTATGAAGAATTTTGTCTCACATTTTAATGCATCTCTAAGTATACTTTGATGTTCACTATATATGTGCTTATTTACACTTTTGCATCTTAATATAAAACAGGGTGTTTGACGGTTTGTTAACTAGCATATTGGCTACATTACCTGCTGTGGAAATGTTATTGCATCAATATATTATTCATGCTAAAGAGAAAGGGAAAAAAACAGCAGATGAAGAATATGAAACCACACAAACTATATATATATATATATATATATATATATATATATATATATATATATATATATATATATATATATATATATATATAGACACTAATTGTAAACAATAAGTTATCAGACTGCCGCTTTCGCTAGTACTTAAGCAAACAAAGTAGCTCCATCCCCGGCTGGAACATAAAAAGGTATTTTGTATATTTAGTCATGCCAGCTGTGATATATATATATATATATATATATATATATATATATATATATATATATATATATATATAATATATATATATATATATATATATATATCGCTTGAATGAACTGTTCTGTAATCTCTGAGTCGCATGAGTTTGATTGATATCATGTCTGTTATCTGGCATATCTTTATGTGCCATTATATAAATGAATATTCCGACAAACCGTCAACTCAGCAACACATAACTTCTCACCTGTAACGGGGCTCTAATACTGAGGTCTTCTGCGTACGCACAACAGACTTCCCATGGCGCGTGCAGTTTGATGAATGTTATGAGCTTCTTCTCGTTTTGAACCGCCTCCTTGAAACAAAAAGCAAACACAAAATTGCACTGAATTGGCAGGATAGGAAAGAAAATACAAATATCCTTATAATTCTCTGCTCTAACTGAAACGAATAGGCATCATCAAATAGTCACCAGAAGATCAGCATGGCCGAGTGGGTAAGAACACGTGTTCTTAAACATATGTTGTGCTGATGCCGATGAAAGCGGTTCAACCCCTATACCGGACAGCTGGACTAAAATGTTGACCTGCCGTCCTTGACATGGGGACGTAAATTACAAGTACCTATGAAGTCGGAGTGGCTTCGCCTGATGGTGAGGGACACTGATAATAGAGAAAGCTAACCCACACGCAAAATTCAGTCCATCACTACTATAAATAGTGTGTATGGACTACACTTGAGTTCAAAGCGAGCGAGCGCAAAAAAAGAAAAGAAATAGTGACCATACAGTATATAGCAAACCTGTATAATAATAGTATAATAAGAAATTCCTTCCCCACAAACCACAAAATTAAAGAAATACAGGGAGCTTAAAACATACAGATATGGGAATTAGAGACATAGATCAATGATTTGATAAAGAAATGGAAGTTATTAAGAAATGATAGCAAAGAATAGACTTGGTTTGGTGTGAGATTGTTGAAGAGTCTAGTTTTGAGATAAAAGGCAGACACAGTCAGTAAGTAACGTGAGAGACAACTTTAATTGTAAAAATGTGGTTACGTGGCTGGAATGCGAACATTTTATAGCAGGAAGAGAAAACAACAACGTATCACAACCACTGAGACGGAGAAAGCAATGACGAATGAGATCAAGATTAGACAATTAAAGTTGTTCGGACAAAAACAGAAATACAGCTCCCTGTTAAACAATATGCTAGAGGAGAAGGTTTAGGACTGGCGAGCAAAATGAAGACAGCCTTACACATAGATATACAGCTAGAGTTGGGCTAGACGGGCCTGTGGGAGTGCACTGGAAGACCCAACTCAGAATGTCTTGTTGACACACTACAGTCCGCAATTAACCAGGAGATGCCACTAAATGATGATGAATATTTGTATATATTAGTGGTGTCTTCAACATGCTTTCTCTAGAATATTGGAAAGTTATTAACATAGAAACCGTTTACGTCATGTATGCTTTAAATAACAAAAAGTACAGTAAAGTACACATTTAAATACTTTCGTCACTATGGATATATAGTGCTGTCCCCATGTTTTCATAGACCAATTCGGCACTCCATGGGTGATATAGTCGCCATTACTTCCAGTGGCACTTACTGGCACCCAGTTTAGGCTGCGGCGAAGTGGGAACCCACGACCATGTTTTTAAACTCCCTTCAGGGCGAGGTTTCGAACACATGATTACCGAACCAGCATGTAGCACCAAAATTGCGCTAGCGCTACCCCCGTGCCATGTATGCGATTACACATCAAGTCACCTCAGTGAACCCAACGACCAGCAGCTGTCGCGCCCTACTGACACACTTACACACCAACAATTTAATGGCGTCATGATTATCCTTTAACCAACATTAATATCATCATTGTAGTTTGTAGTCGCCTGCGATCATTTTCCTACACACCCATCGGTTGTCTACGTTCTTGATAAAAACTGACCTCTACAATGTCCAGCTAGCAGCGGGTTGTGCTCAATCTTCAAAATGATATGTGTCAGAAATAAATTTCAAAGAAGCACAAATCAACAGTATGTATCTTCTATGATGGACGCCGCTTAGTGGGATATAATTAAACATGTATTAATTTAATGTGCGGAAAGTTACATTCAGCTCTTTCAAAAATCTCACTTTTGTCTCTTCTATTCCCCTAAACTGATTAGAGACATTAGACGTAGACAGTCAAAATATTTTGGGCACGTTATGAGAAGAAATTAATTGGAGAACTTGGTGACAACTGGTAAGATTGAAGGGAACAGACCAAGGGGAAGACCTAGAAACAAGTACCTGGATGGCTTGGCCTTGTGGCATGGTCGAGACAGAAACACGGAGCTGATCCACGACTCTGGTGATCGAGTGAGATGGCAGAACATGACCGCCCACGCTTACCGACATGGCACATGAGGGATGGATTCCCCTGAATTGCACCTCATAGCTTTAACTATCGACACATATTTGACAAGAGGTGAGGTACTGTTGAACAGGTTATACTTACTTCTTCAGTCTGTAATCCCGCCTTCTGCAAGTTCTTCATAAACTTCTGGCGCCACTTTTTAATCCTTTCGTCTGCAGCAGAATGAGACCTTTTAGCCTCGATCTGTTCCTCGTACACCAGGACAAAATCTGAGAACAAATATGGGTGTTATATACGAGACGAAGTAGATGGCAGATGGAGGTAACTTCACTATTGTATATATACACACACACACACACACACACACACACACACATATATATATTATGTCATATATATTATTATAGTGTGTGTGTGTGTGTGTGTGTGTGTGTGTGTGTGTGTGTGTGTGTGTGAGAGAGAGAGAGAGAGAGAGAGAGAGAGAGAGAGAGAGAGAGAGAGAGAGAGAGAGAGATTAAGTCACAATTTATAAAAAATTCAGTTTGAGGCAATCAATATGTATGTGTCATTTAACTATCCGAGACCGAATACGAAATGATGTTGTCAGGATGAGCGGCTGGTAGAGTGGCTAAAATGCCGGATTCTCCTTCGGGCGACCCGGGTTCGAATCCTCGGTAAGGTAGAGTGTTTTTCTGTAGCGGGCAAAAAGAAAACTCTAGCCTGCACAGTTCGCGGTGAATGCACTAGCGATGCGGCCTTAATTCCTAATGTTCAAGACCCCTCTGCCATACACCGCAATGCACTATATTGGCAGTAAATGACAATGACAGTTATCAGACAGACAGTGGGAATCAACACATTGTGCCACATACATTACAAGGCAAGAGATCAAATTGTTCGGCAGTTAGTTTGCAAAACCATCAACTACTGTCACTGATCCTATATCAAAGAAGACCTAATACTACTAGAGCATGAGTACGCCCGAAAAGAAAATAGATTGACGACATCAAAGACATTGCACTATCGGAATGACGACACTATCCAGTGGCACACATCGGACCATTGAGCGTCAAATATCCCTTCCCACGTCGCTTGATAGGAAAAGTGGAAGATGATGATGATGATGATGGAATGAATATGATTATATATTGGTGGTATTTGTCTGAAAACTCTTTTGGGTAGTATAAGACAGTTGTACCATAGCAGTCACCGCAATATCTTCAGGCCGGATTAATTTATATTTTTTACTATTTGGACTGCAGTTAATACAAATGCTTAGCCTTATTGAAACTCACTGCTCGTGTTTACAGATTTAGGGTTTTAGTCGTGAACTGCATGTTCGGAAAAATAGCGGCCGCCGGTTGATGAACGAACTGGGTTTGTCTTATGCTTATGCAGTAATGTGTGGCCGCTTACCAGGCGTCCGAAACTCAGCCTCGACCGATTTGTGCAGCAAACCGTGTCGCGTTGAGTTATAACGTATTGGTATGGGAGCCCGTCGTTCAGAAAGCAATGGCAAACTACTGAACGTAAAATTTGAATAGTACACCAACAGCAGCTGAAAAATGCTGGTGTTGACTACAACATCCTGCAAGGGATATGCAACATTAAATAAAAAAAAATGTGAGCAGCATTTTGTGTGATATTTACTGACAAAGAAATGGGACATTATGGGGCAACCCGTTGCCGTGAAGAGGAACTGCGACTAACTACCTCCCTCCTTGAAAGCCACGGTGTGATACTAACCATATCACTCATCGAGTGCCGATTGGTCCATAATTATATGCGGCTAGCACCACATACCCAGTCGTGTGAAAAAAGGATCCTAGTTTCCACCCTTACAGCTCTTTACACCCGTGATTTCTCACTGTCACACCCGTGATTGCTAACTGTCACATCCGTGATTTCTCACTGTCACACCCGTTATTGCTAACTGTGACACCCGTGATTGCTCACTGTCTCACCAGTGATTGCTAACTGTCACACCCGTAAATGCTCAATGTCTCTCCCGTGATTGCTCACTGTCTCACCCGCGCTTGGTCACTGTCACACCCGCGATTGCTCACTTTCACACCCGTGATTGCTCACTGTCACACCCGTGATTGATCACTGTCATGTCACGCCTGTGATT
>JACEFZ010012420.1:72500-122500 GCA_014155875.1 Cepaea nemoralis
GTTTGGCTGTTTGTGATCTCTTGGCAAGTTTACGTTCAGTAATTTGCCATTGCTTTCTGAACGACCAGCACCCATATCATTTCATCAAAAAACCAACACAAGGCGGTCAGCTGCCAAAATCGTCCGCAGCTATGTTTCGAACGCGGTATGCGAGATTACGAACGCGTCTGTATCACCTTCGCCACAGAGTCGACTAAGAAGGAACGCATTGACAAATTAGCTGCTTTACAGATGCCAGGAAAGTCTCGTTTTCTATTAGCCAATATATGTTTGGGCACGTTATGAGAAGAAGGAAACTAGAGAACTTGGTGACAATTGGCAAGTTTGAGGGGAAAAGAATAAGGCGAAGGCAGAGAAGT
This sequence comes from Cepaea nemoralis, assembly GCA_014155875.1. Classification (NCBI taxonomy): domain Eukaryota; kingdom Metazoa; phylum Mollusca; class Gastropoda; order Stylommatophora; family Helicidae; genus Cepaea; species Cepaea nemoralis. Next base: position 72,860 of record JACEFZ010012420.1, read on the forward strand.
GGATGGCTTGACCACATGGTATGGTCGGGACAAGAATACAAATATGATCCACGACTCTGGTGATAGTGTGAGATGGTGAAACATATCGGCATGACACATAATGATGCTCTACACTACATATAACAAGAAAACACTAATAATAGTGTTATCAAAGAAAATAATGACAACAAAATATGAAATGGAAACAGAAGGGAACATTCTTAACCAAGTGGAAAAGTTAAAATGCCAAAGAGCAATTATACGTAACATCAGATGGAAGATACACAACATAGATTAAGGACAGAATAGAGCTAGCAAAAGCTGCATTTTAGAAAGTGAAGGGTATCTTATGTAATAAGTCACTATCATTGAATGTAAGAAAAGGAGTGCTGAAATGCTATGTAGAACTAGTTTTGCTGTATGGCAGTGAATCTTGGAATGTAAATGAACAAATTAGGAAGAACTTGGAAGCAACAGAGATGTGGTTCCTGAGACGACAGTTGGAATTCCTTGGACTGTCAGAGCAACTAACAACGACTGCCCGGAAATGGCTAATGCAACTAGAACATTATATACAACAATAAGAATGAGACAAACAGTTTTCTTTGGTCACGTTATACGAAGAGACGCATTGGAGAGAACATCCTGACAACTGGAAAGATAAAGGGGAAGAGAGGCAGGGGCAGACCAATGGATATGATGCTGGATGGATTGAGATGGTGACATGGAAGATATTCATCAGCAGAACTGATCCAGAATACCAAAGATTGACATCTGTGGAGAGACATAAACGCCAAAGCCAACTGGCAAGGCTCTTGATGATGATAATACATATATGGTAAAACTTCGATTAACCGTCACTCGTTTAATTGTCAGTTTCTATTACCCGTCATCGTCTTTAAAAAAAAACAAAAAATAATAATATTTTCAGAATGGTTCCACAACGTTTTCGTGCCTCAAGTTAGAGCTCATATGGCCGAAAAGCAGTTGCCACAGGAAGTTCTGCTGTTAATGGGCAATGCCCCGACACACCCCTCTTGTGAGCTCAAAAGTGATAATGGCAAAATGACACGCCACTTTTTCTCAGCGACTACAACATAACTTATCCAGTATATAGACATCATTGATACGTAATATGAAGCGATCATACATAAAAGCTTTTATCGAAGGTTTGCTTACATTTGATGATGCCGTGTCTGTCAAAAAGTTTGGAAGAAATTCAACATAAAGAACTCTATTTTCAATGTCGCCACTGTCTGGACTGACCTTACAGTGTCTCACCTAAATAATGGGTGGAATAAACTCTTGCCTGAACCTATTAACGAAACTGAAGGAACTTAGACTGTTAGTGCTGACGATGTTGTGCGTGCAACTGTGCAACAATGTACGACTATACGGTGAAAACATTACGCCAGAAGAACTAACTGATTGGTCGGAATGTGACAAAATGGATGGAGGTTTTGAAATCTCGAACTATGATGAGATTGTTTCTAGTGTGACTACCATTGAAGAAGAATAAATTGATGACGATGAAGGATCAGTTCTTAACCAAAAACCTACAACTAGCCACTCAGAAGCAGAAACAATGTTATCAAAGTGCATCGACTGGTTTGAAATGCAAGAGGAGGAAAATGCAACACAGATCCTACTTCTGCGTAAGATACGGAACATCTCCGCGCAGAAAGCTCGAGCCTCAAAGACACAGAAGGAGATGACAGATTATTTTAAAGTAACGTAGGTTTATAGTATTACAATACATTTTTGTACATTACTACTCTTATATTGAAGTTTACATTGATCGTTTTGTAAAATTAAATACAATATGTATGTATTATTAACTTTTAAAGGATTTTATTTTCATTTTCGTCCCAAGCCCGCAGTGAAATCACGTTACTGTACATATGTATTAAGAGATTTCTGTTATCCGTCTATTCGGTTATCCGTCACAACCCCTGTCCCGGCTCTGACGGTTAATCGAAGTTTTACTGTATATCCCGCTGGGCACAGGGTTGTAGTCTGGTGAAAATGAAATGCCTAAATGTTGTGGCGAAAACATTGCTATCAGTCAGTCTGTATGTGCTGTGCTAGATGATGACCTGGTTGAATCTTAATATCAGGCAGTCTGTATGTGCTGTGCTAGATGATGACCTGGTTGAATCTTAATAACAGACAGTCTGTATGTGCTGTGCTAGATGATGACCTGATTGAATCTTAATATCAGACAGTCTGTATGCGCTGTGCTAGATGACGACCTGATTGAATCTTAATATCAGACAGTCTGTATGCGCTGTGCTAGATGATGACCTGGTTGAATCTTAATATCAGACAGTCTGTATGCGCTGTGCTAGATGATGACCTGATTGAATCTTAATATCAGACAGTCTGTATGTGCTGTGCTAGATGATGACCTGGTTGAATCTTAATATCAGGCAGTCTGTATGTGCTGTGCTAGATGATGACCTGATTGGATCTTAATATCAGGCAGTCTGTATGTGCTGTGATAGATGATGACCTGATTGAATCTTAATATCAGGCAGTCTGTATGTGCTGTGCTAGATGACGACCTGATTGAATCTTAATATCAGACAGTCTGTATGTGCTGTGCTAGATGACGACCTGATTGAATCTTAATATCAGGCAGTCTGTATGTGCTGTGCTAGATGATGACCTGATTGAATCTTAATATCAGGCAGTCTGTATGCGCTGTGCTAGATGATGACCTGGTTGAATCTTAATATCAGACAGTCTGTATGCGCTGTACTAGATGATGACCTGGTTGAATCTTAATATCAGACAGTCTGTATGCGCTGTGCTAGATGATGACCTGGTTGAATCTTAATATCAGGCAGTCTGTATGTGCTGTGCTAGATGATGACCTGATTGAATCTTAATATCAGACAGTCTGTATGCGCTGTGCTAGATGATGACCTGATTGAATCTTAATATCAGACAGTCTGTATGCGCTGTGCTAGATGATGACCTGGTTGAATCTTAATATCAGACAGTCTGTATGTGCTGTGCTAGATGATGACCTGATTGAATCTTAATATCAGACAGTCTGTATGTGCTGTGCTAGATGATGACCTGAATGAATCTTAATATCAGACAGTCTTTATGCGCTGTGCTAGATGATGACCTGGTTGAATCTTAATATCGGTCAGTCTGTATGTGCTGTGCTAGATGATGACCTGATTAAATCCTGATATGAGTCAGTCTGTATGTGCTAGATGATAACCTGATTGAATCCTGATATCAGTCAGTCTGTATGTGCTAGATGATAATCTGATTGAATCCTGATATCAGTCAGTCTGTATGTGCTAGATGATGACCTGGTTGAATCCTGATATCAGTCAGTCTGTATGTGCTAGATGGTGACCTGACTGAATCCTGATATCAGTCAGTTTGTATGTGCTAGATGATGACCTGGTTGAATCCTGATATCAGTCAGTCTGTAAGGGCTGTGCTAGATGATGACCTGATTGAATCCTGATATCAGTCAGTCTGTATGTGCTGTGCTAGATGATGACCTGATTGAATCCTGATATCAGTCAGTCTCTGGTGTGCTAGATGATAACCTGATTGACTCCTGATATCAGTCAGTCTGTATGTGCTGTGCTAGATGATGACCTGATTGAATCCTGATACCAGTCAGTCTGTATGTGCTAGATGATAACCTGATTGAATCCTGATATCAGTCAGTCTGTAAGGGCTGTGCTAGATGATGACCTGATTGAATCCTGATATCAGTCAGTCTGTATGTGCTGTGCTAGATGATGACCTGATTGAATCCTGATATCAGTCAGTCTGTAAGGGCTGTGCTAGATGATGACCTGATTGAATCTTGATATCAGTCAGTCTGTAAGGGCTGTGCTAGATGATGACCTGATTGAATCCTGATATCAGTCAGTCTGTATGTGCTGTGCTAGATGATGACCTGGTTGAATCTTAATATCAGGCAGTCTGTATGTGCTGTGCTAGATGATGACCTGATTGAATCTTAATATCAGACAGTCTGTATGCGCTGTGCTAGATGATGACCTGGTTGAATCTAGATGATGACCTGATTGAATCTTAATATCAGACAGTCTGTATTGTGCTGTGCTAGATACGACCTGATTGAATCTTAATATCAGACAGTCTGTATGTGCTGTGCTAGATGATGACCTGATTGAATCTTAATATCAGACAGTCTGTATGTGCTGTGCTAGATGATGACCTGATTGAATCTTAATATCAGACAGTCTGTATGTGCTGTGCTAGATGATGACCTGATTGAATCTTAATATCAGACAGTCTGTATGTGCTGTGCTAGATGATGACCTGATTGAATCTTAATATCAGGACAGTCTGTATGTGCTGTGCTAGATGATGACCTGATTGAATCTTAATATCAGACAGTCTGTATGTGCTGTGCAGATGATGACCTGGTTGAATCTTAATATCAGGACAGTCTGTATGTGCTGTGCTAGATGATGACCTGATTGAATCTAATATCAGACAGTCTGTATGTGCTGTGCTAGATGATGACCTGATTGAATCTTAATATCAGACAGTCTGTATTGTGCTGTGTCTAGATGACCTGATCTCTTTATGTGAATCTTAATATCAGACAGTCTGTATGTGCTTGATGCTAGATGATGACCTGGTTGAATCTATATCCAGGCAGTCTGTATGTGCTGTGCTAGATGATGACCTTATTGAATCTTAATATCAGACAGTCTGTATGTGCTGTGCTAGATGATGACCTGGTTGAATCTTAATAATCAGGCAGTCTGTATGTGCTGTGCTAGATGATGACCTGATTGAATCTTAATATCAGACAGTCTGTATGTGCTGTGCTAGATGACGACCTGATTGAATCTTAATATCAGACAGTCTGTATGTGCTGTGCTAGATGATGACCTGATTTGAATCTTAATATCAGACAGTCTGTATGTGCTGTGCTAGATGATGACCTGATTGAATCTTAATATCAGACAATCTGTATGTGCGGTGCTAGATGATGACCTGTTGAATCTTAAATATCAGGCAGTCTGTATGTGCTGTGCTAATGATGACCTGATTGAATCTTAATATCAGACAGTCTGTATGGTGCTGTGCTAGATGATGACCTGATTGAATCTTAATATCAGACAGTCTGTATGTGCTGTGCTAGATGATGACCTGATTGAATCTTAATATCAGACAGTCTGTATGTGCTGTGCTAGATGATGACCTGATTGAATCTTAATATCAGACAGTCTGTATGTGCTGTGCTAGATGACGACCTGATTGAATCTTAATATCAGACAGTCTGTATGTGCTGTGCTAGATGATGACCTGATTGAATCTTAATATCAGGCAGTCTGTATGTGCTGTGCTAGATGATGACCTGATTGAATCTTAATATCAGACAGTCTGTATGTGCTGTGCTAGATGATGACCTGATTGAATCTTAATATCAGTCAGTCTGTATGCTGTGCTAGATGATGACCTGATTGAATCTTAATATCAGCAGTCTGTATGTGCTGTGCTAGATGATGACCTGATTGAATCCTGAATATCAGTCAGTCTGTATGTGCTAGATGATGACCTGATTGAATCCCGATATCAGTCAGTCTGTATGTGCTGTGCTAGATGATGACCTGATTGAATCCTGATATCAGTCAGTCTGTATGTGCTGTGCTAGATGATGACCTGATTGAATCCTGATATCAGTCAGTCTGTAAGGGCTGTGCTAGATGATGACCTGATTGAATCCTGATATCAGTCAGTCTGTAAGGGCTGTGCTAGATGATGACCTGATTGAATCCTGATATCAGTCAGTCTGTATGTGCTGTGCTAGATGATGACCTGATTGAATCCTGATATCAGTCAGTCTCTGGTGTGCTAGATGATAACCTGATTGAATCCTGATATCAGTCAGTCTGTAAGGGCTGTGCTAGATGATGACCTGATTGAATCCTGATATCAGTCAGTCTGTATGTGCTGTGCTAGATGATGACCTGATTGAATCCTGATATCAGTCAGTCTCTGGTGTGCTAGATGATAACCTGATTGAATCCTGATATCAGTCAGTCTGTATGTTCTGTGCTAGATGATGACCTGATTGAATCCTGATATCAGTCATTCTGTATGTACTGTGCTAGATGATGACCTGATTGAATCCTGATATCAGTCAGTCTCTGGTGTGCTAGATGATAACCTGATTGAATCCTGATATCAGTCAGTCTGTATGTTCTGTGCTAGATGATGACCTGATTGAATCCTGATATCAGTCATTCTGTATGTACTGTGCTAGATGATGACCTGATTGAATCCTGATATCAGTCAGTCTGTAAGGGCTGTGCTAGATGATGACCTGATTGAATCCTGATATCAGTCAGTCTGTATGTGCTAGATGATGACCTGATTGAATCCTGATATCAGTCAGTCTGTATGTTCTGTGCTAGATGATGACCTGATTGAATCCTGATATCAGTCATTCTGTATGTACTGTGCTAGATGATGACCTGATTGAATCCTGATATCAGTCAGTCTGTAAGGGCTGTGCTAGATGATGACCTGATTGAATCCTGATATCAGTCAGTCTGTATGTGCTAGATGATGACCTGATTGAATCCTGATATCAGTCAGTCTCTGGTGTGCTAGATGATAACCTGATTGAATCCTGATATCAGTCAGTCTGTAAGGGCTGTGCTAGATGATGACCTGATTGAATCCTGATATCAGTCAGTCTGTATGTGCTGTGCTAGATGATGACCTGATTGAATCCTGATATCAGTCAGTCTCTGGTGTGCTAGATGATAACCTGATTGAATCCTGATATCAGTCAGTCTGTATGTGCTGTGCTAGATGATGACCTGATTGAATCCTGATATCAGTCAGTCTGTATGTACTGTGCTAGATGATGACCTGATTGAATCCTGATATCAGTCAGTCTCTGGTGTGCTAGATGATAAGTTGGTTGAATCCTGATATCGGTCAGTCTGTATGTGCTGTGCTAGATGATGACCTGATTGCATCCCGATGTACTCTCCACAGATGTGAGCTTCCCGGTCTTGGAGAAGGTAATGAGTCAACTTCAGGTGTGCAAAAATTTTGTACTTGATTAGACTAATACTGCTTGAATAGAAGATTCATGCCGGCAAAGTTTTGGCAATAAACATTAATGCGCATGTCACCGATCCTATTACATAATCCACCATAGGTCTAGCAGAGTTTTCGTGCACCACTTCACCACACTGTGTGCGGTGAATTAAAAATGGAGTACCAGCTAAATTTCCCCATGTCGCTTCCTTGTCTGTACACTAGCACATCATCTGCAAATGGCAAGATTCTACCCATTCCTAGTGTCTGAATAGCTGCGACTTTGCTGGTGTAGACATTAAAGAGCACTGGGGACATGGCAGATCCCCGTGGCAGCCCAGGTGTAACAGTACAGGGATCAGAAGTCCACGAATCGATGCGCAGTGCAGTTTTCCGCTCACAATAGACTGTCGCAGTCCATTTGACAATCCAAGGGCAGAGATCCACGTCCTACAGAGTGTATGTCAACCGACCATACCTGACTCTGTTGTACACATCCTCCAGGTCAATTGCCACTGCCACTGTCTCTTATTTATTCCAGGAAGCTTCACAGACATCAAATGCAAATGTTGACGCTTGGCCAAGATGTCCTTCCTAGGCGGTAACTCCCAAGCCATTTGGGGAGCAGGTTACGACTTTCCAAGTGGATGTATTTGGTAAGGGAGGTAACTTTTTCATTTATAAATATTCTGCTTTAATAATGTAGACGACTTCATTGTTAAAATAACTTTCAATGAGAAAGTCCAATAATCTTTCACAGTTCAACTCAAATAACTGGTTATGAAATATTGATGTCTGAAACAAAGGTGCAAGAAACGGCGCACGTCTGTCTGCAAGGCACTGGACAGGTGAAAGCAGTTTTTCATCAATGGCTTTGTAGATGACACATTTCACAAAGGTCAAATAAGTGTACACTTGATCTTTGAATTTATCTTGGAGGGGATGTAGTTAGCGCTTCGCCGCTGCTATAACCCTTAGTGTTCTCAATAAATTGTGTGTATGCGGATGTCCAAGAAATAAGATGTTTCAGATAATCTTCTTATGGCACTGGTGATCAGAGATTTCCACAGCCGTCTGTCTCTCGTACTGTCAAACATGTCTAATACTTAAGTCTACAACCTCCTGTCTCGTGTACTGTCAAACATTTCTAATACTTATGTCTACAACCTCCTGTCTCGTATACTGTCAAACATTTCTAATACTTATGTCTACAATCTCCTGTCTCGTGTACTGTCAAACATTTCTAATACTTATGTCTACAATCTCCTGTCTCGTGTACTGTCAAACATTTCTAATACTTATGTCTACAACCTCCTGTCTCGTGTACTGTCAAACATTTCTAATACTTATGTCTACAACCTCCTGTCTCGTGTACTGTCAAACATTTCTAATACTTATGTCTACAATCTCCTGTCTCGTGTACTGTCAAACATTTCTACTACTTATGTCTACAACCTCCTGTCTCGTGTACTGTCAAACATTTCTAATACTTATGTCTACAACAACCTCCTGTCTCGTGTACTGTCAAACATTTCTAATACTGATGTTCCTCGATGACACGATGTCAGACAGTACAGCACGTTCCGTTTAAGTTCACTCCCCCCCCTCCCCCGCACACCCCCTCCTCAACTTGTCGTGTCACGACGTACCCCAGTTCTCGCCTGTCCATGAACTGTAAATACAATGTAGAATGATCCAACTCTCTTCTGAGTTTCTTTCTTTCTAGATATCTTCATGACTTTATTTTTGTATTCATCCATTGTGTTCTCACCGTTATTCTTTACAAGCACATCTCCGTTGCTTCCACATTATTCCTTACTTGTCCTCTCACTGTCCATGCCTGGCTTCCGTACATCAGAACAGGCTCGACGTATTTCTTAAGAACGCTTGTCGCACCTGGAATGACACAGCTGTACTGCTGAGAACATTCTTCATCTGTTGTTATAGCGCTTGCTCGTTTTGAACTCCAGCGTAGTCCATACACCCTACTTCTAGTAGCACTGGACTGAATTTTGCGCGTGGATTATCTTTTCCTATTACCAGTGCACCTCGCCATCAGGCGAACCCACTCCGACTACAGATGAACTTGTAATTTACGTCAAGTCACATCCCAACTGCACCTCCCAGTGGTAGAGGATGGGAAAAACCACGGTGTGGTAAACGCAGCGCTTGCGACCGATTATCCACCAGGATAAGTGGACAACTCTGCAGCTGAGCAGAACAGGGCACTCACTTGTCCCGACAGCAAGAAATGGCTGTTAAAGGCAGAGGTAAAAGACCCCCATGTGGATGTGGAAGGCAAGGGGAAACCACCACTTTTAACTTCCCACGATTTTATGAATTAGTCACATATAAGAGACAATGAACGACGTTAATGGCTGTCGTAGGACATCCTCGTCCGACAGAGACAGTCATGAGCCACAGGTGACACCAGACCGTCATCCAGCTTTTTTTTTTTTTTAGCATATCCTTTACAGGACTTAGCTGTCAACACCAGCATCTTTCAGCTGTATGTTGATCTCTTGGCAAGATTACGCTCAGTAGTTTGCCATTGCTTTCTGAGCGGCCGGCTCAGTATCCCGCAAGTCACGAGCGGGGGTCGAACCACCTCAGCTCTCGCTCCACTACGAGACTCTGCGTGATAAACGGGATTACAGAGAGAAAGTGTTGTAACCCCACAGCCAGAGAGACCGGCATGTCATCCAGCTACTTATAGCAAAATCATAACGAATACATTTAAAATAGGGAATAAATTTAAAATGGGAAATAAATGTAAAATGGGAACATGGAATGTTTGGACATTAAATGAGTTGAGAAAGTTTAACTGTGATACGAGAATTAGAAAGCATGAAAATGAATATTCTAGGCAGAAGTGAGATGAGACGGAAGGGATCGGGTAAAATTATAACCGACAAACACACAATAATTTATTCTGGAGGGGATACACACGAGAAATGAGTAGGACTACTGTTTGATTTAAACAAAAACAAAAACAGCCAGGTCAATTAATGGTTAATGGTGTATTTCAGATATAGTTATTATGGTCAAAATGAAAGGCAACTCCATAGATATAAATTATACAAGTACTTCAACAACAAGTAGTAGTGACGAAGAAATACAACAATTTTACGATGAAGTAGAAATGGCGATGTCTCAAATTAAATCACAAGAAATAAAAATAATACTAGTAGATTTTAATGCAAAAGTAGAAAATAAAAATAAAAATGGAGGATGTAGTGGTGAATTATGGTTTGTGAACAAGAAATGAAAGAGGAGAGAAACTAATAGAATTGGCAAATATCAATGATATGATAACATCTGGTGGAAACACCTGGTTTAAACACTATTAAAAGACAACTTTACATATGGAAAAGCCCTGATAGGACAATACTCAACCAAAATGACTACATACCTTTAGCTATTAAATACAAGATTTAGAAATACGTTAATTAATGAAAAGATATCGCGTGCTGACTGTAATGGTGACCATGTACCACTATGTGAACAAATGAATATAAGATTGAATAAAGGAATAAAGTGGTTAAGAACATGAAACTTAATAAAGATGTTCTGAAAGCAGATGCAGAAATTCAAAAACTATCAGAGTGACTGTGAAAAATAGGCACATTACAATAGCAAAAATATAGAATACAAATGAAAAACGGGAAATGTTAAGAGACTCCATTCATCAAACGAGCAGAAAAATACTACTGAGAGAAGCCAAAAAGCTAAGAAAATGAATGACTGAAGAAATCTTAAGGTTGATGGACACAAGAAAACAGAGTAAAAATGACGAACAAGAGTTTACTAAGATAATATAAATAAAATAGTAACAATGGTGATATCAAAGAAAAAGGTGACAAAAAATTTGAAATGGAAATAGACGGGAAAATTCTTAACAAAGTAGATAATTTTAAATGTCTAGTGGCATTTGTAACAACAGGTGGAAGGTGCACAACAGAGATTAAGAACAAAATAGGGCAAGCAAAAGCTGCATTTAAGAAATTTGAAAAGTATCTTACGCAATAAATCACTATAATTGAATGTAAGAAAGAGAGCGCAGAAGTGCGATATATGTAACCTGTTTTGCTGTATGGCAGTGAATCTTTGAATGTAAATGAATAAATTAGAAGAACTTGGAAACAACAGAGATGTGGTTCCTAAGCTGAATGTTGCGAATGGGCTGCCAGAGTAACTAATGGCGATTGCCTGAAAGAGGCTAATGAAACTAGAACACTATACTTTGGTCATGTTATGAGAAGAGAGGCATTGGAGAATATCGCGACGGCTGAAAAGATCGAGGGGAAAAGAGGCAGAGACCCACCAAGAGACAAAAAACAACACACACACACATACACACACGCGCGCACACACATACACGCACACATGCACACACACATACAAACATATGTACTGTATATATATATATATATATATATATATATATATATATATATATATATATATATATATATTATATATATATATATATATACTATATATATATATATATAGCGGGGTAGGGGTATCCCCTCTCAAAGGAGAAGTAAGGCGCCTCCTTCCCTCCGCTAGCCTACGGGACACCCTTGGGCAAGGTGGAGTACCCGTTCAGCCTCCCGATCAGGGTTACGTGAAGCCATGCGTGCAGGTGGGGGATGAAGCTAGAGAGCAGCCGACAGATAGTTGTAGGTTATGGTCTCCACCTTTACGACGGTAGGCAGATGATCTCATTTTTTTGGAGGAGACAATTGCTGCGGTCACTGACCAGTATGGTCACTGCTAGGAAGGAAAGCAATGGCAAACTACCTTCTTTACAGATGCCAAGAAAATCATGTTGTGTGGACCACAATGTAATATACAAGTAAATGCCAATATTCTTCAACAAGTGAATAGGTACAATTATCTCGGAACAGTCATAACGTCTGATGGGAGATGCCTTGAAGAGATTAGAACAAGAATCGCCATGGCAAAAGTAGCCTTTAGCAAGATGAAAAACATACTGACCAATAAAAAGATGTCAAATGAAACGAGAAAAATAGTGTTGAGGTGCTACATAGAACCTATACTTTTATATGAATGTGAAACTTGGACAATGAGCAGTCAAGCTGAAAAACATCTGATGGCTGCAGAAATGTGGTTTCTGAGGAAAATGCAAAGAATACCATGAGCAGACAGAAAAACCAATGAACAAGTCCTTCAAGAAACAAATGAAGATCGTAAACCGATTAGAGACATTAGACGTAGACAGTCACAATTTTTTTAGGCATGTTATGAGAAGAAATGAATTGGAGAACTTGGTGACAACTGGCAAGATCGAAGGGAACAGACCAAGGGGAAGACCTAGAAGTAAATACCCGAGTGAGATGGCAAAACATGACCGCCCACGTTTACCAGCATGGCACATGATTGATGGATATATATATATATATATTTTTTTTTTCTTATGTAAGGTTGGGTGAGACTGTGTGTGGGTGGGTGGGGTGGGTATGTGGGAGGTTGGCGTGGATGGGGGTGCGCGTTGGTGGATGGAGGGTGTGTGTGTATGGGTGGGTGATATGTGTGAGTGGGTGAGGTGTGGGTGGGTGGGTGGGTGTTGTATGTGGGTGGATGGGGATGTGTGTAGATGGGTCTGGGTGTATGTGGGTGGAAAGAGGTTGTGTAGGTGGGTGAGCGATGTGTCTCATAACATTGTAATGTGCATTGTTTATGTTTACAACATTCATTTGACAATGCATTTTCCTATGTGAATGCATCATGCACTATTGATGAATGAAAGATGAGTGATTGGAAGGGCCGAATGTAAGACGGGCCTGCGTGCCCAATTTGTAACCCTTTTAAAATAAAGTTGAATTGAATAAAGTTGTATATATATATATATATATATATATATATATATATATATATATATATATATATATATATATATATATATATATATATATATATATATATAACACGGCATGTATTATATGCACCCTCTCATTATGTTAGCTCATTATGTTAATTCTTTATGTCCATTGCATCTTGCTGTTGTTTACATGAAACCACTATATTCTACTTCGTCGTTTTAACTCCTGACAGTCATGATAATATGAACATACAATAATCGACCTTGTTATTTTATCGCCTTCAGTCCCAAGAATGTCTTACATCATCCCACTCTGTTCAACTAAGTATCGTTATTGTATCTTTGACTTGCCCATTAATCCGCCCAGCTTAACTCGTTATGGCTTCTCCTGCTGATCAATAGTGTTATCACTTTACTTTCTTGAGCATCAAAAGTGGATTACAAGTAAACCATCAATTATAACACTATGGGCCAGCAGGAGATTACAATAACAATTTGAATAGATGGTGTCTTTTAAATTTTAAAATAGTGACAACTTGAAGTAGAAAGTGTTAAAATAACTGCAAAAAAAAACGAACGTGTTAAAAAAAAAGAAACTACATAAAATTTAAAATATAAGTGTTCAAACATGCAGAATAGAGCACATTTTTCTGGCCTACACCTCTTCCTTTGAGGACAAACACTATTGGGATGCCAACAAGCTCAAGACGATTGTTGCTTTCTTTCAACTTATTCACATTGACGCGTGAAGGTGCACGAAGACGTACAGTTTCTGCCGAAGCTGTTTTCCTGGGAGAGGAGAACAACCCGATCATTTGTATTAAGAGGACAACTATTTGACTGTTAAGGCGATGCTAACCTAAAAAAATTTAATTCCATAATACTTAATTTCTATGTTCTTTTATGGGATAGGGTTTGATATTAAAGACTGCTGATCGATAAAATATTGTCAAATTGACTTTGCACTTAACGGTTGCTATGGAAACCAAGATAAACAGCGGCCATCTTGAATTTCTTAATGTACCTCTAAAACATTTATTTTTTAATGTACAGGCTAAATTCTTTGTTTTATGTGTAAGTAAATAGACCCTTTACAAGTTTAGTAGAATATTTTAATGATATCTCTTAGCAGTTTTTTTTTTCAAAATGTGAAAATGGTAATGACATTTTTCATGACATTTTTTTTTTTTTTTTTAGTGTAGCACAAAAACTAAAATGTAATTTTGAAGAATAATCTACTCACAATGTAAGCGATATAATAAAGAATATCTCTGCAAAGTTTGAGTGAAATCTAATGAATAGTTTTTAAAACAATTGTACTTATGTATAAAAAACTGGCGAAATGAGAAAACGGGGAAAAACTAATTATTTTTTTGTTTTTTATTACTAATGCATTCTTTTACAGAAAAAAAAAGTGTAAAACTGTATCTTGAGTGTTAAAATTGTCCTGTTGAATATGCAGGACCTCCCTCCAGAGCATGCAGCTCACCTGTCTCTTCAGTTTGGCCGCTCGTACAGTGTCGCGTCTTTTAGTTTGTTTGTCCTTCTTGTACTTCAGACTATTTCTTACTTGCTTCTGCATCCTAAATGTTCCTAGTCTCTGCATATGCAGGCCTGTAGAAGGTCCAAAACTGGGCAGTGTCTTGGGCAGCAGCAGCTCCAAAGTTGAACTCTCTTGCTTGCAGTTATAACTGCAAACTGAACGCGCTTGCGAGAGGCAAAGTTGTCTTTAGTGCATCGAGCCCATATCAAGCTGTGTAAAAATTGTGTCAAATTCACTCATTTGATTCTGAGTTTGTCCTGACACACATCTACTAAGTAGTTTAGTTTAGTTTGCGCAGTGCTGTTCCAAGGCGTTTACTGACATGGTTGATACACTCCTCTTTGTCTATCTGAATGTCATCCCCATATGGGTTGATCTTGGTAAGTTCCGCAAATGTTTTGGTGTCACCATCAGAAAGTATTGACGTGTAGCGAAGTTTATTGACGGGCCACAGACAGTCGCCACAGCACCCTTGCAGCCTTCACCTCCATCATTCCAGCAGATCCTGTGAAATTGTTGTCACAGTTTAGAAGATGTTCTGCCTTCCATGCTGCAAATTCATCTGGTTTGTCCCTGGAATGTGTCTTACCAGTGGTTTCACACACCTGGCAATATGTGGACATAACATGGGCATCTATGCAAAGTCCTGTAAGAACATCCACTGCACAGCCAACTCCAATGTGGGATGTGTGGCCTCTAGTCAGCCAAGTGCCATCAAAGCTGACACTAATATCTAGCACATCATTGTCATGTAGAGTTATGCCTTGACTGTTGTGCATGAGCCTGTCGAACATACTTTACGGTTTGAGAAAAAACAGTGTCCTCCAGATCTTCTATCTTTGAATATAGTTTATTCGCTTTGCTGTGAAATGTTTTGTGATGAAGACCTTGCAGGTTCATGTTTTCACAAAAATTGTTGAATGTCATTGCACCCATCCCACAGACTAATGCTGAATATACTGACTGGCTGTTGACAGCAAAAGATCTATCCCCATCATTACTTCTTGCAGATAGGTATCTTCCACACAAAGCTTCACAACAAGAGCTGTAAACCTCTGCATACACAGCTAATCCCTTGGTTTTCTTGCTGTCAGTTTTCAAAATAAGACTATCATTTTTACAAACTGGACAACATAACAATTTGATTATTGCCTCAATTTCTGAACAATCAACTATTGCTCTGTGTTCCCGTTTTTGATATCCATTGTCGTCACCAGAATCATACTTGCTGCTAGTGGATGTTGTGTATTTATACATATCTCTTTTAAATTGGCTTCGGGTAATAAAAGAATCACTTCCACAACTTTGAGAAGAACACGATAGCACTGATTCATTCAGGTTCACTGTCAAAACACTTGGATTTGGAAGTGGCCATGTGCGCACTTTAGCTGGGTCGCTTTCAGTAGTTTCAGAATTGTCTGTATCGTTTACAACGTTCTGATAGGCTTTTCGCTGCTTACCAGCATTTGCGAGGTGTAGTCTGAGAGATTACTTACGTTGAGTAGATGACTTTATGTTAAATTTCTTAGAACGAGGCATATTTCAATGCGTGTCAGTTCTGTCGTCAACAATGAACCTTTCAGCACGTCGCCAGGTGTAAACAACACAAAGCCGCCATTTTGGAAACCCACGTGATCAATTTCAGCCATCGGCGAACGCGGATTGCTAACGATGTTCCATATATGGAAGTTTCCGGAAGATGATAGACACGAATAAACCCGATGTACACAGAAGAGCTTCCGATTAGACGAACTCGTAGTTTTACGAACAGTTACGGAAGTTCACGACCTTTCCAGGGATACCTTACACGAGCGTGTCGTGTTTTCCTGAGATATCGTTGCTAGGATTTGAAAACCGTCAATTTCGCAACAATTTTCAATAATTATACGATTTTACACAGAGGGTGGGTTCAGTAAATTATGAATATTGCATAAAATAACAGTTTTGAAACAAAAACAAGTACAGAATCTGATAGAAGACATGATAATGTGTCTAAAAATGAACTATTCCAAAAATAGCCAAGTTTACCAAAAATCGATGTTTTTACTGCCGCACATCGCCTTAATATAGATGCTGTATTGCTAGATGGTCTAGTGTACTAGCAGTGTTGGCGCTGTATTGATAGGAGAACTAGCGTAATAGTCATGAATACTGTATTAGAGGATAACTATTTGACTGTTTGTAAGTAATGCCTACACTGAGACATTGTACTTCTAGCGTTAATGTTGTATTGCTAGGTGATCTAGTGTAACCAGTAGCGTTAATGCTGTATTGCTAGGTAATCTAGTGTACCAGTAGCGTTAATGTTGTATTGCTAGGTGATCTAGTGTACTAGTTTGTGTTAATGCTGTATTGCTAGGTGATCTAGTGTACCAGTAGCGTAATGCTGTATTGCTAGGTGATCTAGTGTACCAGTAGCGTTAATGCTGTATTGCTTAGATGATCTAGTGTACGAGCTGTGTTGGCGCTGTATTGATAGGAGAACTAGCGTAATAGTCATGATACTGTATTAAGAGGATACTATTTTTGACTGTTTGTAGTAATGCCTACACTGAGACATTGTACTTCTAGCGTTAATGTTGTATTGTTAGGTAATCTAGTGTACCAGTAGCGTTAATGTTGTATTGCTAGGTGATCTAGTGTACTAGTTGTGTTAATGCTGTATTGCTAGGTGATCTAGTGTACCAGTAGCGTTAATGCTGTATTGCTAGTGATCTAGTGTACCAGTAGCGTTAATGCTGTATTGATAGGTGATCTAGTGTACCAGTAGCGTTAATGCTGTATTGCTATGTGATCTAGTGTACACAGTAGCGTTATTGCTGTATTGATAGTTGATCTAGTGTACCAGTAGCGTTAATGCTGTATTGCTAGGTGATCTAGTGTACCAGTAGCGTTTAATGCTGTATTGCTAGGTGATCTAGTGTACCAGTAGCGTTGATGCTGTATTGCTAGGTGATCTATTGTACCAGTAGCGTTGATGCTGTATTGTCAAGTGATTCAGTGTACTAGTTGTGTTAATGCTGTATCGAGAGAAGGACTATGTGCTAGAAGTGTTTATTGCTGTACCGAAAGGAGAAATGTTGGACATTTAGTGATAATGCTGTATTGTTAGGGAACTAATGTATTACTAGTGTTGATGTTATATTTTCTAGGATAATATTGGATTATTAGTGTTGCATCTGCATTGCTAGGAGAATAATCATACTATTACTGTTGATACTTTTATGATTGATGGATAAATGACTATAGAATACCAAAGGACACCTTATGTGGTAATTACAGATAAGTAAAAAATCTCGGGGTCGGCTTCTACAACAATTCAAAGTTATGTGAAAGCGGGAAATGATTGATACAGGCATTCATATTGCACCTTAGGAGCAAATCGCCATGATCGTGTTACATGGAGAGCAAAGATCAGAAATGGAATAAAAAACATGAGAACATAAATGCAAATAGTCAGACACTGAGCGTGTGAGACGTCAGATGGTGCGCGATGGGTGAAATGATCATGCATTCACATTCATCCATTGTGGACGAATATTTACAGCGCGAATTTGTGTGATCAGTCACAATTGTTACCGACCATATGACTTTTTTTTAAGTACAACGTAAAAAACTATCGACCGTCAAGATGGCAAGGCCCCCAGACAGCTTGAGCTAGAACGGCCAGGGTCTAATCGATATGGGTTTGTTGAATATAATACCCTGAATCCTAACTGTCAAGATCATATATGACATGTCTGGCTGTCGCGTTTGAAAAGTGGTATGAGGTTTTCTTACATCCATTCGCTCATCCATTCCACATTTGTTGTTTGTTTACAGCGTATTCTTGAGAAAATAATGAGATAGTTTCCCCTTTCTTTATTCATTCACAGGTTGATGTGTAACGTTTTGTCTTTGAGCTGAGTGTTCGAATCTTTTCGTAGCTTAATTCAAAACGTGTGTGAATTATTTTTCAATTTTGTCAGTGTGTTTGTCAGTACGAATTATAGAGTTCCGCATTTCTTTGTGCAGTTACTGGTTAATTTGTAACGTCAGTCTTTGAGCTGGGTGTTCGGCTGTCGTTTTGTATTAAACTCCAAATCTTGCGTGAATTTTGGTTTCAATTGAATCAGTGTTGTTGTCAGTAAATTAAATGCATATAGTCAGTAACATACATTAACAGATATAGTGCCAAACAAAAAGTAATTTTGGACCAAATAAAAATGGATGGCGACAAATGGGAAATAGAAGTTTGTTTGTTATGCCTTGAACGTTATTAATATGGTAGCAGACAAATTGTATTATATATGCAAATTTAATGTCTTTAAATTAATTTAACTCTACTCAGGGGCTGCGTTATCTCGAGGCATGGTGTCCGCCACGAGTTCTGGAGGTACCGGTTTCAAGCCCCGGTGAGGACCGGGTTTTTTTTCACGTGGACTTCAGTAACACAATTTCCTCTGGTCTCTGAGTATTGAGATCGGACGCCCGTGTGTATTGTTGCGCACGTAAAAAATCCCTTGGCAGTTGGAAATCGAAAAAGAGTAGCCTAACGGCGCTGCCCGGGCAAAATTTTCGAGTTAAAAAATCTACCCAAAGTATTTAAGGATCCTCGCCGGTGCTACGGAGTTCGTGCACTGAGCTGAGTTTCTCCAGACTCAAGGTTTGAGTCAGGAGGAAGAACGAAGCACTTATGGGTTACACCCGTGTGCCGTGATGTTGATCCATCGACTAAACTAAACTAAACTACAAATTTAATGGGATTGCACAGGGAAAATTACTGTATATAAGCCATTGGCAGTTACGGAAGGTCGCTTAAGACGATTAATCATCCAAAGGCAAGTACTCTGTTAAAAGTGCATAAATAAGGGGTTCAAACGTGCAGTCATCGAACGATCTACCTTTAACGATCTACCTTTAACAATCTACCTTTAAAGACATACCTTTAACGCTCTACCTTTAACGATGTAACTTTAACCATCTACCTTTACCGATCGACCTTTAACCAGCTACCTTTAACGAGAGACCTTTAAAGATCTACCTTTAACAATTTACCTTTAACGATCTACCATAACGAACCATCTCTAACCATCTACCTTTAACCATCGACCTTTAACCATCTACCTATAACCATCTACCTTTAACCATCTACCTTTAACGATCGACCTTTTACGATATACTTTTAACGATCTCCTTTAACGATCTACCTTTATCGATCGACGTTTAACAATCGACATTTAACGATCGACCTTTAATGATCGACCTTTAACGATCTACCTTTAACGACCTACCTTTAACGATCTACTTTTAACCATCTACTTTTAACGACATATAATCACAAATTATTTGAACACCATCTCAGTACGGATTTCCTTCCCCTTTAATATTAGAAGTAATAATAATAATAAACCCTTAGTATAACAGCCAGTCCCCTTTTGGTAGGCCAGTATATTCCACATAGCTAATAACAAGTGTTATATTGTTGATGTTTTCAGTTAGCCTTGAATGATGTGTGAATGGTATAATGTATGAAATAGAGTGATAAAAGGGCAGAATGTTAGACGGGCCCAATTCTTAACCCTTTCAAAATAAAGTTTTGTTGTTGTTGTTGTTGTTGTTGTTGTTGTTGTTGTTGTTGATGATTGACCTTTAACCACCTACCCTTAACATGTTTATGATCTATCTTTAACAATCTACCTTTAACGATCTACATTTAATGACCTACCTATAACGATCTGCCTTTAACAATCTACATTTAACGATCTAACTTTAACGATCTACTTTTAACTATCTACCTTTAACGATCTACCTTTAAAGATCTACCTTTAACGATCTAACTTTAACGATCTACTTTTAATTATCTACATTTAACGATCTACCTTTAACGATCTAACTTTAACGATCTACTTTTAACCATCTACCTTTAACGATCTACCCTTCCAGCTGTGCTGGACGATTCTGTCTTTTAGGTTGAGGTTTATTACTGCCTTGCTATACGGTCTGTTACTGAAATCTCTTTTCTTTACAACATACAGTCTACTGGCAGGAGTAATTTCTTAGTTTTGTTTCAGTCTGCATCATGCATACTAGGAAACTAAGAGGGAACTCTTTATTTTGTCTTTCCTTATATACTAGGCATGATGCGCCCATTTCTCAGCGGACCATAACACATACATACATAACACATACATATATACAATGTTTGTGTCAGGTCTTAGTCAGATATGACTGAGCTACCGTATAACAGTAGACGGTACTACCTGGTTTCTGTTAGCGCTGAACGTTGGGCGGCGCTTACCAAACCCGACACCCCACATTGTGCCAACGGCTTCGGGCGGAAGAGCGCAATTGGGAGGGTACAAGCCTTACCCTGGTGCGAGGAAATGCAAGCTAAAGACAAAATGTCATGGCAGGGCAGACCAGGCCCTAAGCCTTGGTTGGCGACTGGTCTAGGATCGAAGCTCCGACAGGCGGACAGTTAGAGCATTGCTTTGCTGATCCGGCAGCTTCTGCAGCTTGTCTTGTTCCAGATGTAGGGGTGTTACCTTTCCTCTGGAGTAAACTAGGCAGGCCGAGAGAGGGATCATGCTGCATGGGCAACACATGATCTCTATATTTTAGCCCAGGCTTTGTGCTATGGAGAGGCAATAACTCCATCCCTGATGATTGAAATTCCAGCAGGAGGAAATGAAAGACTATTATCCCTGCGCTTGGCAACCTCTTGTGGGTTTGCCACCATTATTACTGCATATGCACCGACACTCGATTCCTCTGATGATGTGAAGGATTCGTTCTATGAGGAGTTAGACTCCGTGATCAAGGCAGTTCCAAAATCTGACTACATTTATATGCTCGGTGATTTCAATGCTCGTGTGGTCAGGACTCGAGTTCATGGCCAGTGTGCCTTGGAAAATACAACATCGGTCGCATGAATGAAAATGGGCAAAGGCTGCTGGAGCATTGCACCAGTAATGACCTATGTATTACAAACTCCTTTTTTAAAACAAAAGAGATGCATAAGGTCACATGGAAACATCCAAGATCCGGCCATTGGCACCAGCTGGACTTCATCATCACACGGAGACAACATCTGAACCATATATCATTGACTCGTAGTTACCACAGTGCTGACTGTGATACGGATCATTCTTTGGTTGTTGCAAGGGTTAGACTGAGACCAAAGAGAATCTACACAGCTAAACACAAATCTAGCCTCAGGATTAATATTATTAACACTCATGATCCTGAAAAGTGCTTTCAGTTTCAACAGCAACTTGAAGACGCTTTCACTGATACACCAGAAAATTGTACAGTAAATGAAAAGTGGGGTCAAATTAAGGAAACTCTTTATAAAACTGCCGT
Source organism: Cepaea nemoralis (assembly GCA_014155875.1). Classification (NCBI taxonomy): domain Eukaryota; kingdom Metazoa; phylum Mollusca; class Gastropoda; order Stylommatophora; family Helicidae; genus Cepaea; species Cepaea nemoralis. The sequence continues at coordinate 94,642 of JACEFZ010012420.1, forward strand.
AGGGGTTTACGGCACTGTGGATCATAAGAGGCAGGACTGGTTTGCGGCCAACAGCGAGACTCTGCAGCCCTTGATTGATAAGAAGAAGAAAGCTCTCTTAAGAAACAAGGAAAGACCAACGCGTAACACTCTGAGTGAGCTTAGGCAAGCTAGGAAGGATGTGCAAAAGGCTGCCAGGCAGTGTGCAAATGACTATTGGATCAAGTTATGTGAGTCCATTCAAATCGCAAGTGATAAGGGAGACATAAGAAGCATGTATGAAGGAATAAAGAAAGCCTGCGGTCCAGTGATCAAAAGAAGTGCATCATTGAAAACCTTGACTGGAGAAATCATCACTGATAAGAAATAGCAGATGGACAGATGGGTAGAGCACTATTTGGAGCTTTACTCAAGTGAGACCAAACTAGCGGATGATGCCCTCAACGCCATAGAGGCTCTACCAACTATTGACCACCTGGACACACTTCCCACCATAACAGAAGTTAAGTGTGCTATAAATGAACTTGCATCTGGCAAGGCTCCAGGTAAGGATGGGATTCCAATAGAGGTTATCAGGAGTGGGCAAGACACACTCACTCTACAGATCCACCAGCTAATAGAGCTATGCTGGCGTGAAGGACAAGTCCCACAGGATTTCAAAGATTCGAGCATCATAACACTGTACAAGAACAAGGGCGATCGGAGCGACTGCAACAACTATAGGGGTATCTCACTTCTGTGTATTGTTGGAAAAGTATTTGCCAGAATTGTTCTGCGCAGACTTCAAGTCCTAGGAGATCAAGTCTACCCCGAATCACAGTGTGGCTTTCGACAGAACCGGTCTACCACTGATATGATATTCTCATTGCGACAAATGCAAGAAAAATGCCGTGAACAGAATCAACCACTGTTTATTGCCTTCATCGACCTCACAAAGGCATTTGATTTGGTCAGTCGTGAGGGTCTGTTCAAGGCACTAAAGAAGATTGGCTGCCCACCAACTCTTCTGTCCATTGTGGAATCGTTCCAGACAGGCATGAAGGGTATAATCAAGTTTGATGGTGCAACTTCTGAAGAATTTGAAATCAAGAGTGGAGTTAAGCAAGGTTGTGTACTAGCTCCCACCCTCTTTGGAATATACTTTTCACTTCTACTGAAATATGCATTTCATGATCAGGATGGTGGTATATACATTCACTCACGCTCAGATGGCGGCCTCTACAATGCTCAGAGATTGAAGGCTAAGACCAAAATTAGGAGGGTACTGATCAGAGAGTTGCTTTTTGCAGATGATGCTGCAGTTACGACCCACTCTGAGGAAGAATTGCAATGTCTACTATCTGCATTCTCCAATGCTTGTTCTGAATTTGGTTTTAACAATTAGCAAAAAGAAGACACAGATTATGTCACAAGGTGCACATGGGGTACCATCAATCTTTATTGACGACGCCGAACTAGAGATAGTAGACCATTTTACATATCTAGGATCAGTGGTAAATAGCAAATTATCCCTAGATCAGGAAATCAACATCAGGATTGGTAAGGCAGCAACAACAATGAACAGGTTAAGAAAAAGAGTCTGGGAGAACAGGAAGCTTACTGCCAAAACAAAAGTCCTTGTCTATCAAGACTGTGTCCTTAGTACTCTTCTCTATGGCAGTGAAACCTGGACAACTTACTCACACCAAGAGAACAACTTAAACAGCTTTCATATGCGGTGTCTGCGAAGAATTCTTGGTATTAAGTGGCAAGACAAAATCACAAATACTGAAGTATTGGAAAGATCAGGTTGTGTGACAGTTTATTCCATGCTCAGTCTTCGTAGACTTAGATGGACAGGACATCTTAGGAGGATGGATGATGGTAGAATACCAAAGGATATCTTTTTTGGTGAATTACAGATGGGTAATAGATCTCAGGGTCGGCCCTCTACTACGATACAAAGATGTGTGTAAGCGGGACATGATTGATACAGGCATTGATAATGCACATTGGGAGCAAGTCGCCGCTGAACGTGTTGCATGGAGGGCAAATATCAGAAATGGAATAAAGTCAAAGGAGAAAATTATTGCAGAAAAGTCACACACCAAGCGTTTGAGACGTAAGATGGTGCATGATGGTGGAAATGACCACGTGTTCACATGCACCCACTGTGAACGGACATTTACAGCGCAAATTGGCCTTATCAGTCACACTCGCTACCGCCATAGTTAAAAGTTATTATGCCTTTTTAAAGCACAAACTATCGTCTGTCAAGACGGCAAGGTGCCAATGAATATACAATGCATACGGTAGAAGACTTGAGTGTCCTGCTTTATTCAAGTGCTGAGTTGTCCACTTTGAGTATTTGTTATATACTGAAACATGTAAACTGCCTTTGTCATACTCCTGTGTCTTGTCCATCCTTTAACACTAGATCACCAGCATGCAGCAGGTCATGTGCAGAACGTCGTTCTCATGCCGAAAGTTTGTCGATCCTTCCCAGTACCCCTGCCTCATGTATTTGAATGTCTAGGATTTCCGCAATGTCCGGTGTGCATCTTCGTGCTTGATCGACTCTTGCCTCGTCTATACCACTATACAGAATACAGTACACGGGAACTAAAAAAATATAAATATTAACTCCTTATGGCCAGGTAGTTGCTATTTTAAAGTAGTAACATCATCTATCATGTGCCATGCTGAAGGCGTCGGCGGTCACGTTTCGCCATCTCACTTGATCACCAGAGTCGTGGATCAGCTCTGTGTTTTTGTGTCGATTATGCCATGTGGCCAAGCCATCCAGATATGCACTTCTCTGTCATCCCATTGATATTTGCCACTCACTTTGGCCAGTTGTCACCAAGTTCTCCAGTTTATTTCTTCTCATAACCTGCTAAAATATCTTGTTTGTCTACGTCTAATTCTATTCGTAGTTTACGGTTTTCGTTCGTTTCTTGTAGGACTTGTTAATTCGTTTTTCTACCTGTCCATGGTATTCTTTGCATTTTCCTCAGAAATCGCATGCCCGCTGCAATTAGATGTTTCTTTTCTTCCCAGATAGTCTGCTCATTGTCCACGTTTCACAGCCACGCAGAAGCAGGTAAAATAGTAACGACCTGAGTTGAAATAATTAAATTAGAATTATCTGTGATTGTCGGAATTTAAGTAACACCTAGTACATAGTAGATACTTGTTATTTCTGCCTGTGAGTTATTGAGCTTAAAACACACATAGAACAGAGTGAATACACTTAATAAATGTCTGTGAGTATAAGTAGGTTAAGTAACTACAGGAACAGATTTACTACATGTCTGGGGGTGAAGGAATTTAAGCAACACATAGGACAGACTTGATACATTGTGAGTGAAGAAGTTTAACATACAGGACATACTTGATACATGTCTGTGAGTGAAGGAGTTTAACATACAAGACAGACTTGATACATTGTGAGTGAAGACGTTTTACACATAAGACATACTTGATACATGTCTATGAGTGAAGAAAGTTAACACATACGATAGACTTGATACATGTCTGTGAAATTAGACTAAATTAAACTAAACTAAACGAAACAGACTTGGTATATGTCTGGGGGAGAAAGAGTGTAAGCAATACCTACGACATAGTGGAAACATGTATTAACTTTCTTTGAGTGAGGGAGTTATGTAATACACAGAACAGAGTGAATAGATGTGAAAACTGTCTGCTAATGAATGAGTACAGTGATCGCGATTTGTTCACATACTCCGCAAATGATTTACGTTTAGTGAGTCACTCGGTATAACATGAGTTAGTGCCTAGTTTTGGTTTAATGCGAACAGAAAGTGATGATAACCGTTCGCGACTTATAGTAGATTGTTTCTCAGTGTCAACTCGTGTTGAGGTTTATATCGGGTGTGTGTAAAGTCTCACTACACTTTATACAAGAACAAATTTGAAAAATGAAGTATATGACATCATTCAAAAAATGTACAAACACCCGATACTTTTTTGAGTGATTCCTGATAGTTCCTCACAGTAAACGTGTAGCAGTGGTTTATACGTCATTGACTGATACGAGATAGGTTAGAAAATAGGAATATGTGTATTTAAATATTAGAAAAACTGTTTAGTACACCGCTGATCAAAATATAGTTTTAAAAAAAAAATAACCGAATTTCTAAACATCGAAGAATACTGCACCATAAACAGCATCATGTTCAGCAGATTGAAATACTTTGGCCTTATAAGAGTCAGGATGGTGTAGAGGATTGTTTAAAAACCAACTGTACTTGAAGGCGTGGTGTCTGGAAAATGAGGCATGGGTCGACCAACACAGCGGAGGACATGAACTAAAGTTGGAGTCTGGTCAACACAACAGTGGACACATGACTGTTCCGATTACATGAACTAAGTCTGGAGTCTGGTCAACACAACGGTGGACACATGACTGTTCCGATTACATGAACTAAGGCTGGAGTCTAGTCAACACAACAGTGGACACATGACTGTTCCGATTACATGAACTAAGGCTGGAGTCTGGTCAACACAACGGTGGACATATGACTGTTCCGATTACATGAACTAAGGCTGGAGTCTGGTCAACATAACGGTGGACACATGACTGTTCCGATTACATGAACTAAGGCTGGAGTCTGGTCAACACAACGGTGGACACATGACTGTTCCGATTACATGAACTAAGGCTGGAGTCTGGTCAACAAACGGTGGACACATGACTGTTCCGATTACATGAACTAAGGCTGGAGTCTGGTCAACAAACGGTGGACATGACTGTTCCGATTACATGAACTAAGGCTGGAGTCTGTCAACACAACGTGGACACATGACTGTTCCGATTACATGAACTAAGGCTGGAGTCTGGTCAACACAACGGTGGACACATGACTGTTCCGATTACATGAACTAAGGCTGGAGTCTGGTCAACACAACGTGGACATATGACTGTTCCGATTACATGAACTAATTTTGGAGTCTGGTCAACACAACGGTGGACACATGACTGTTCCGATTTCATGAACTAAGGTTGGAGTCTGGTCAACACAACGGTGGACACATGACTGTTCCGATTTCATGAACTAAGGTTGGAGTCTGGTCAACACAACGGTGGACACATGACTGTTCCGATTACATGAACTAATTTTGGAGTCTGGTCAACACAACGTGGACAATGACTGTTCCGATTACATGAACTAAGTTGGAGTCTGGTCAACACAACGGTGGACATATGACTGTTCCGATTACATGAACTAATTTTGGAGTCTGGTCAACACAACGGTGGACACATGACTGTTCCGATTTCATGAACTAAGGTTGGAGTCTGGTCAACACAACGGTGGACACATGACTGTTCCGATTACATGAACTAAGGTGGAGTCTGGTCAACACAACGGTGGACATATGACTGTTCCGATTACATGAACTAAGGCTGGAGTCTGGTCAACACAACGGTGGACACATGACTGTTCCGAATACATGAACTAAGGTTGAGTCTGGTCAACACAACGGTGGACATATGACTTTCCGATTACATGAACTAAGGCTGGAGTCTGTCAACACAACGTGGACATATGACTGTTCCGAATACATGAACTAAGTTGGAGTCTGGTCACACAACGGTGGACAATGACTGTTCCGATTACATGAACTAAGGTTGGAGTCTGGTCAACACAACGGTGGACATATGACTGTTCCGATTACATGAACTAAGGTGGAGTCTGTCAACACAACGTGGACATATGACTGTTCCGATTACATGAACTAATTTTGGAGTCTGGTCAACACAACGGTGGACAATGACTGTTCCGATTTCATGAACTAAGGTTGGAGTCTGGTCAACACAACGGTGGACACATGACTGTTCGATTACATGAACTAAGGTGGAGTCTGGTCAACACAACGGTGGACACATGACTGTTCCGATTACATGAACTAAGTTTTGGGGTCTGGTCAACACAACGGTGGACACATGACTGTTCCGATTCATGAACTAAGGTTGGAGTCTGGTCAACACAACGGTGGACACATGACTGTTCCGATTACATGAACTAAGGCTGGAGTCTGGTCAACACAACGGTGGACACATGACTGTTCCGATTACATGAACTAAGGCTGGAGTCTGGTCAACACAACGGTGGACACATGACTGTTCCGATTACATGAACTAAGGCTGGAGTCTGGTCAACACAACGGTGGACACATGACTGTTCCGATTACATGAACTAAGGCTGGAGTCTGGTCAACACAACGGTGGACATATGACTGTTCCGATTACATGAACTAAGGTTGGAGTCTGGTCAACACAACCGTTGACATATGACTTCCGATTACATGAATTAATTTTGGAGTCTGGTCAACACAACGGTGGACACATGACTGTTCCGATTTCATGAACTAAGGTTGGAGTCTGCTCAACACAACGGTGGACATATGACTGTTCCGATTACATGAACTAATTTTGGAGTCTGGTCAACACAACAGTGGACATATGACTGTTCCGATCATATGAACTGGGGTTGGAATCTGGTCAGGCACGTCAATGCTACCTTCAATTGAAAGAGAGGAGATCCCATAACCAGCTCCATATTGTGACAATTAGCAGAAATACTTTGAATGTGATTGCTGAATCAAAGGTTGTGCGCGCATAGGAATGCCCAGTGTATAGTGACATCATTCAACTTAGGATAACACAACCAACAAAATACGTGACTTTACAGACACACTAGACATAAAAATACTCGAGTCATGGCAACTGGTGAAAGATAGACAATCTTCCTTGGCAACATGTCGCCTCTAATACCAAGAGTGCATTGCTGAAAGAACAATGATACTTTAAAGTACAGTCAACAACTCACTATAAGAATCAAGGCATCATTAGTCGGACCTATCGATAACCTGAAAAGACATCTAAGTGATATGGATATCATTCTTAGTATACCATTTATATAGCTCAGTCGGTCTTAGAAATGTATTTTAAACAAGCATAAGATCATAACAAAAACAAGAGCACATCTGTCCATTATGCTGGGTCTAGTATATTAGGAATAATTAAGGAAGAGTCCTGAATGATTCCACTGTGGTATAATTAACACATGCAGAGAATGACTGGACACGTTATAATGTATGTTAAATAAAGAAATATCCCTTAAATGCGGCAGGATATTGGAGATTCTCGTCGCATTAGAGCCTGCATATTTCAGGTCAACTTCTGCAAATGGAAGTCAAAAACATGTTGTAACTATGACAGATTTGGAGTCTGTAAAGAAAAGTGGAGCAAATTGGAAAACATTAAGTTTATTTACTGACATATTTACACAAATCACTGATGTTTTAAACAACAGGAGTTTGGTTTTCGGAGATGTATTCTTATATTCAATTCAGCGTTGAGTTTGATATCGCATTGTTCGGACGTAACGGACGTAATGAATATCCCCTGCTACCATTCCAAAGAATGTATATTGTGTGTCAATAAAACATTCAACGGGTGGACTGATTTTGAGGTATTTATTTTTCAAAATTTAAAGTTTGTCTTGTCAATTGTAATTCAGTTTTTTATGAATAATCGTTAGAATCATTAATAAGTTTGCCAGTCCTTGCACCGGCTCCATAGCCAAGGAATTACAGACGCAGTTTGTAATCTCGTATACCCGCGTTTGAAACACAGCTGCGGGCAATATGGTAGGAGACCGCATTGCGTTGGGTTTTTTTAAACGAAATTGTATGGGTGCCGGTCGTTCAGAAAGCAATGGCAAACTACTGAACGTAAACTTGCCAAGAGATCACAACGGCAAAAATGCTGGTGTTGAGTGCAACGTCCTGTAAAGGATATACAACTGTAGAAAAAAAAGTCCTTGCGCGAATCGTGCAGTTTCCTGATCATTGTATTCATTAGTTGTAGAGTTTCTTTTTTAAACACACTCCTGAATTCCATGTATGTTTACACTGATGTATTTTTGCAGATCTGTTTTATAAATGTTGTCCTTGGTCCACCCACTCTGTTGTCACCAGTGCCCTCTTTGATCGTTCTTCATGTCTCAGGGACACCCGGATCAATAACGATTACATCAGCAAACATGAGGCACAATATCAGTTACAGGTGTATAATGAAAGACTACCGTCCGATAGCTTACTGCAAACAACATTAACATCTAAATCCAGCGTAGATTACATACGGACAATGAAAAGGTGATCGGGCGTCTGTTAAACCAAGAGGAGAAAGAGGTTGAATAGGATGAGCACCCGTATGTAGACAGAATTATATGGCGGGGGATCGGCAGGGGCTCTGGACGAATCTCAAAACTGAGAGGGAAGACAGGGAAAACGTTAAATCACGTGGCAGCAGAAACTATTAGCAGTATGACTCTTTGCTGGCTATTGAACGAGGCGACGGAGCGCGTTAGGGAATGTCACGATAGCAGTGATGATGTGCGGCAGTAAAAATATCGATGTTTGGTCAATTTGGCTATTTTTGGAATAGTTTATTTTTAGACACTTCATCATGTCTTCTTTCAGATTCGGTACTTGTTTTTGTTTAAAAACATTAATTTTACTGCAATATTCATATTTTACTGAACCCACCCTGGGTGTCAAATTGTCTTCTTCAAAATTCCGAGCCATTGAGGTTCTTTGCTGCAGATACAATCCGTCTCTATTCGTCTCTCTGGTTGACCTTCTCTTGCCAGTCGCTGATTCCAAGTGCTTGTATGTCTGTATGTATATTATCTCTCCTCCGTCTTCTTGGTCTACCTCGGGGTCTACGGTCATTTATGTCCTGAGTGTAAGCTAGTTTTGTTTCCCTATTATCTTCCATTCTTTCTATATGCCCCAACCATTACAGTCTATTAGCCTTCATGATACCAGTGATTAGCGGGGACTTAAACAGATCATAAATGTCTTTGTTGCTTCTTCTTTTCCACTCTCCACTTTGTGTAACCCTAATGGGCCTAAAGATGCGTCTTAAGACTTTGTTCTCAAAGGTTTGTAAGAAGGCTTTGTCTCCTTTCGTTGTACTCCAGGTTTCAGAGCCATACAGCACAACTGGTCTAATCAGTGTGTAGTATATTGTGATCTTGGTGTTACAAGATAGCGCTTTTGATTTTAGGAGATGTTGTAGTGCATAGTATATCTTATTTCCAGAGTTGATTCTAGCTTGTATTTCTTCCCTTATTATGTTGGAGCAGTTGAAGATTGTACCCAGATATTTGTATGTTTCCGTTCTTGTAATGGTCATATTATCTATTTGTATGTGGCCAGAGATTTTAGCCATTCCTTCTCTTGAAATTACCATATATTCTGTCTTATCTTAGTTGATAACTAGTCCCAGTTGTTGACCTTTTTCCTTTCAGTGAGTCAATATTTCCAATGTCTTTTATTCATTTTCCCCTATAATATCTAAATCATCCGCATAACCAAGCAGTTTGGATGTTCCTCCAATAGCACATTCCTCCTTTACCTTCCATACAACTTTCTCTAGAGCCAGATTGAAAAGGAGCGGCGATAGTGCATCACCCTGTTTCAAGCCAGATGTTATTTGGAAAGGGTCTGATTTCCTGCCTTTATATGTTACTATATAATAAGTATCTTCCATGCATAGTCTGGTCATGTTGATTAACTTCCTTGGTATTCCAAATTCCTGCATAGCATTCCATAGACTATTCCTATGGACACTATCATAAGCCTTTTTGAAACCCACAAAGATGTTTTGGAGATCTCTTTTATATTCCCAACTTTTCTCGGCTATTTGTCGTAAGATAAATATCTGATCTATTGTTGATCTGTTTTGTCTGAAACCCGCCTGGTAGTCACCTAATATGTCTTCTGAATATGGTTTTAGTCTATTTAGTAATACTGCGGATAACATCTTATAGCTTGTGGACAGTAGTGATATTCCTCTATAATTTTCACATTGGAACTTGTCTCCTTTCTTAAAGATAGGTATCAATAATGACTCTTTCCTGTCATGGGGTAATTCTTGAAATTGTCAAATTGTCTACGTATTAAATTTTTTTAAACTAAATTAACGGTTTTCAAACCCTAGCAACGATATCTCGGCGAAACGCTACAAACACGAGTCATACATCATTGTAGAGGTCACGATCTCCCATAATTTTTCGTGAAATTCCTAGTTCGTGTAATCGGAAACTCGCCGACACACAGAAGTTTCCCGCTTCATCAATTGCTAGGCATATGCCCGAAAGCGGCCATGTGATTGATAAAGCCAGTGCCTTTCGTGTGTTGTTTAACACACAAAATACTCGCATGTTAAAGTTTGCTGAAGCTATACTGATTTATCTACACAAACCAGCATTGTGCAAACAGAAAGACATGTTAGTCAATTTAAAATTACCGTAGTAGACAATTAACATTACTGTGCGAACAGGTTTATATTTCAGCTTGATGGATTTATCTAGTTATTTTACTTTATGTTGTGTGAATTGTGCAGTATGTACCTGACGAGATGCAGCGAAATATGGCAGGCAAAAAATCGTGCAATCTATTGTTTGTGTCTTCGTTATTCAAATTCACTACGGGAAAACATTGTTTTGAGTTTATTTCGTATCAATAATTCTCAAATAAAGCTTCCAGAAACTTTCATATATGGAAAACATCATGAGACAGTAAGCAATGCGCGATCCCCGATGGCTGAAACTGATCACATGGATTTTTCCAAGATAACCGCTTTGTTATGTTTACACTTCCCAACGACAGATTGACACGAATTGAAAAATGCCTCGATCCAAGAAATTTAACATCCAGTCAACTACTCAACGTAATAAATCTCTCAGACTACACCTCCCAAATGCCCGTAAGCAGCGAAATGCCTACCAGAAAATCGTAAACGTTACAAACAATTCTAAAAGCGACCCAGCTAAAGTGCACATGCCAATTCTTCCATTTCTTTCTTTTGACAGTGAATCTGAATGAATCAGTGCCATCGTGTTCTTCTCAAAGTTGTGGAAGTGACTCTTTTATTACCCGCAGCCAATTTAAAAGAGATACGCATAAATATATGACACCTTCTAGCAGCAAGTATGCTTCTGGTGACAACAATGAATAAAAGAGCAGTAGTTGATTGTTCAGAAATTGATGAAATCATCAAAATGTTATGTTGCCCAGTATGTAAAAAATACTAGTCTTATTTTGAAAACTGACAGCAAGAAAGCCAAAGGATTAGCTGTGTATGCATAGATTTACTGCTCTTGTTGTGAAGAAGTAGTGTGTGGAAGATACCTATCTGCAAGAAGTAATGATGGGGATAGATCTTTTGCCGTCAACAGCCAGTCTATATATTCTGCATTAGTTTGTGGGATGGGTGCAACAACATTCAATAATTTGTTTGAAAATATGAACCTGCAAGGTCTTCATCACAAAACATTTCACAACAAAGCGAATAAACTACATTCAAAGATAGAAGATCTAGAGGACACTGTTTTCTCTCAAACTGTAAAGTATGTTCGACAGGCTCATGCACAACAGTCAGGAATAACTCTACATGACAATGATGTGCTAGATATTAGTGTCAGCTTTGATGGCACTTGGCTGACTAGAGGCCACACATCCCACATTGGAGTTGGCTGTGCAGTGGATGTTCTTACACGACTTTGCATAGATGTCCATGTTATGTCCACATATTGCCAAGTGTGTGAAACCACAGGTAAGACACTTTCCAGAGACAAACCAGATGGATTTGCAGCATGGAAGGCAGAACATCTTCTAAACTGTGATAAGAATTTCACAGGATTTGCTGGAATGATAGAGGTGGAGGCTGCAAGGGTGCTGTGGCCACTTTCTGTGGCCCGTCATAAACTTCGCTACACGTCAATACTTTCTGATGGTGACACCAAAACATTGTTGGAGCTTACCAAGATCAAACCATATGGGAACGACATTCAGATAGACAAAGAGGAGTGTATCAACGATATCAGCACTCCGCAATGTTGTTGCTGACTGCCGAAAGCAAGGCGTGACCCTAGGAGGGCGAGGTAAAGGTTAACTTGCACAAAATGTCATCCGCAAGCTGACAATTTATTACAGTAGAGCCGTAAGAAACAACACAACTGTAAAGTATATGAGGAAAAGTGTTATGGCTTTACTGCATCACTGTTTTTCAACAGACAAAAGACCATGTCATGAAAAGTGCCCAAGTGGAGAGCAATCTTGGTGTTTTTTTTTCAATCCGCCCTGGCTACGCATCAGGTCCCGGGTCCTCATGATAAATGTTACACACATGGCTCAACCATGACAAGCTTAAGAAATATCTGTTGCCAATTTATGAAAGGCTGTCTGGCACTAAACTACTTAGTGGATGTGTGTCAGGACAAACTCAGAAGTAAAATGATTCTTTACACAGCATGATATGGGCTGGATGTACTAAAGACAACTTTGCCTTACGCAAGCACGTTCAGTTTGCAGTTGAAACTGCAGCAAAAGAGTTCAACTTTGGAGCTGCTGCTGCCCAAGACACTGCCCAGATTTATGGACTTTCTACAGACCTGCATATGCAGAGACTAGGATCATCTAGGATGCAGAAGCATGTAAGAAATAGTCTGAAGTACAAGAAGGACAAAGAAACTTAAATACGCGGCCAAAATGAAGAGACAATGTGAGCTGGATGCCCTGGAGGGCGGTCCTGCATATGCAGCAGGACTATTCCAACTGTCAGGTACAGTTGTATACCGTCTTTCTGTGTAAAAGAACTTGTTAAAGCAGTAAGATAACTTTATTAGTTTTAAAAACCACAAAAATAATTAGTTTTTTCCCGTTTTCTCAGTTCGCCACTTTTTTATACTTAGGTACAATTTAAAAAAAACACAAAAACAAAAACTATCGGTTAGATTTTAATGAAACTGTGCACATATATTCGTCATTGTATTGCTTACATTATGAGTAGAGTATCTTTGAAATTAAGAATTAGTGTTTATGCAGCAGTTAAAAAAAACACAAAAAATGTCATGAAAAATGTCGTTAAATTTTTAAGATTATGAAAAAAAAATGCCAAGAGATATAATTAAAATTGTCAACTAAACTTGTAAAGGATCTATTTATTTACATATACAACAAAGAATTTAGCCCATGCATTAAAAATGACTGTTTTAGAGGTTCGTTAAGAAATTCACCATGGTAGCTGTTTATCTTGGTTTCCATAGCAACCGTTAAGTGCACAGTAAATTTGACAGTACTTTATCGATGAGCAGTCTTCAATATCAAACCCTATACCATAATAGAACATAACAGTTAAATATTATAGAATTTTATTTTTTTAGAGTTCATCAACAACATAGTATTCATAACCCACATGCGATTCATAAACCACATGGGATCCATCAGCCACAGAGGATTCATCAACCACAGCGAATTCACCAACCACAAAGATTAAACTCCCACAAACGCATTGTCCGGCACGCCTTTCCTAACTATACTCTGAAAGGCAAAACATGGTGAGTGGAAAGACAAGAGGAGTGAAAGGTGAGTGGTAAGACAAGAGGACTGTAAGGTGAGTGGTAAGACAAGAGGAATGTAAGGTGAGTGGTAAGACAAGAGGAGTATAAGGTGAGTGGAAAGTCAAGAGGAGTGTTTGATGATTGGAAAGACAAGAGGTATGTCGTCAAAACACTCAGCCATGCGACGCGAACACCGCTTTACACCTAACTTGTAACTGTGGAAACGTATTAAAACCACTGGCATAGTCTAATCATATTCATATGTACTCGTGTGCAGCATATGCGTCTGCACTCGGCGTATAGTGTGTCTATCCAAAGATAAACACACACGTGTTGCTTGTGCTCATAGAGGAAGAAAACAAGAAATAGAGCACCAAAAAATACATGTGTGATTATTTATGAACTGTATTAATGGCCCCAAAGGGTTCCCTAATTGATATTTATGTATAATTTGTCTGAAGTTAACGGCTATGTGTTCGTGTTTAGGCATAGGATATTCTTTTAGCTTTACAGCGCTGAGGTATGTACGCAGGAACGGTTTAAGACCAGTCAATCAGCACAGGAAAAGGTAGCCAGTCCTCTTGCAGATAGTGCCATTGGTGTGTGAAGTGTCAGCTCTTGACATAATGGGACAATGGTATATGCGTGTGGTGATCAGTTCTCTTCCTGTGTGAAGTGTCAGATCTTGACATAATGAGACAATGGTATATGCGTGTGGTGATCAGTTCTCTTCCTGTGTGAAGTGTCAGATCTTGACATAATGAGACAATGGTATATGCGTGTGGTGATCAGTTCTCTTCCTGTGTGAAGTGTCAGATCTTGACATAATGGGACATTGGTATATGCGTGTGGTGATCAGTTCTCTTCCTGTGTGAAGTGTCAGATCTTGACATAATGAGACAATGGTATATGCGTGTGGTGATCAGTTCTCTTCCTGTGTGAAGTGTCAGATCTTGACATAATGAGACAATGGTATATGCGTGTGGTGATCAGTTCTCCTCCTGTGTGAAGTGTCAGATCTTGACATAATGAGACAATGGTATATGAGTGTGGTGATCAGTTCTCTTCCTGATTGCCCAACGGTAATTATAATAGTCACATTCTAGGCCAGCAACATAAAAGTAATAACTATATGGGTATTTAAAAAAAAAATACTGTTACAGGACATCGCTGTCAATACCAGCATTTTACTGCTGTTGTTGATGTGGCAAGTTTACGTTCAGTAATTTTCCATTGCTTTCTGAACGACCGGCTCCCATACCATTTCGTTAAAACCCAGCGCAACGCGGTCTGTTGACTATATCTAAGACAGAAGCGTTCAAAGAAACCATTAGATTTTAATGAATGTCGGTAGTCTAATATCAAGTAAGTAGGGCGGTCTCTCTGGCTGTGGGGTTACAACACTTTCTCTCTGTAATCCCGTTTATCACGCAGAGTCTCGTAGCGGAGCGAGAGCTGAGGCGGTTCGACCCCCCGCTCGTGACTTGCGGGATACTGAGCCGGCCGCTCAGAAAGCAATGGCAAACTACTGAGCGTAATCTTGCCAAGAGATCAACATACAGCTGAAAGATGCTGGTGTTGACAGCTAAGTCCTGTAAAGGATATGCTAAAAAAAAAAAAAAGGGCCCTAGTACACTGCTTAGGTTTATTGAGCATAAGGTACTAGACCCACAGTTTGATAGATCAACTTGTACTCGCTGGGTTATGTGGTCTGTGGCCACGCCTGCCGCCTATACTCCCACATACATTTGCTTATTTCAGGTTTAGGCCGGGTCGACCTGGGAGACCAGATCTATTTTACAAATTTCAACCCACCCATGTGCCGATTGAATCCACGAGCCAAGCGAGCGTCTGGCAACTACTCTACCTCGGCTCCCATTGAAGGTCCGACTGAAAGAATAGTATAAGCCTGAACCATGCCGAGCGGGGCGGGGAATCATGTTCTTCTACAACCACTTGTCCCCTACATTCGACTCAGCGAGTCTTCTACGCCACTCTGTCAAATCATCAAGCGTGTTCTTCCTCTATTGTCCTCTGACTCTAACACTTTCGATCTCCCCGGTTGTCGCAACTTTCTTCTATCTCTCTCCTCTTCACATGATAAAAACAAATGAAGATTATTTTCACCTGATATGGGTAATCACATCTCTTTCTGAATGAGCCTCTTTCAATATTTTATTGTTTGTAATCTTAGCAACACCATGGGATTTTTAGCATTCAAAGAAGAATACACATCATTGCACTCGGTAGACGCCCTAAGGTTCTCGTGACTCTCACAGCAGATGTCATGGTGTGGGCATGTTAAATATTTTCTTTGCCTACATATACGACTGCGCCTACTTCGTCTCGTCCATATCTGTGATCTCGCCCACTACGGTTGCACGTGATGCCAAATGACAAAATACTTAGTCGAGTTGGTCCATAAAGCTCTGTGTGAGTATATGAGGCGTGTGTTAATCGCCATTCAATGATTTCCGGTCCTTCCCCAAATTGATGCCTTTAAGGCCTTAGATCCCTTCTTGTGTTGAGCTGTAGAAGTACATCTAGATTTGTTTGACCGTTGGTTATTTAACCTATGCTTGGTTAATGTTACATTAGTAAATCTATAATGCTATTTGAAAGGCTACACACGAATTAGAATACAAAATATCAAAGTAAATGTAGCCTTTTGCAGGATGGAAAAATACCAATAAAACACTGTCAATTGCTGTAAGAACAAGAAAAACGAGCGTTGATGTTTGAATGACGAAGACACAAACCATATATAGTACGATTTATTGCCTGGCACATTTAGCTGCATCTCGTCAGGTACTTACTGCAGATGTCACACAACATAGCCAGGCAATAAATCGTACTATATATGGTTTGTGTCTTCGTTATTCAAATTAACTACGGGAAAACATTGTTTTGAGCGTTGATGTGTTAGATTTATTGTGTGGTTTCTGTGGGAACATGCAACGAATACCATGGGTTGACTATGGTGACCGTGCTTGATGGCGAGTCATGACTGTCCGTGCTTATGCGCTGACACATGACGATGGTGATAAAATACGACTTCTGCCCATGTTCCATAGATAGACGCACGACAAAGTGGCAGATAAGGATGAAATAGGAGACAGAGAATGACAGGTCGGCAGACGGACAGTCATGACTGTCCGTGCTTATGCGCTGACACATGACGATGGTGATAAAATACGACTTCTGCCCATGTTCCATAGATAGACGCACGACAAAGTGGCAGATAAGGATGAAATAGGAGACAGAGAATGACAGGTCGGCAGACGGGTAGATAGACACCAAGACGACATAAAGATTGATGCATGGATAGACGATCGGGCAGACAGACAGACAGACCCTCCGACAGACAGACAGACAGACAGACCCTCCGACAGACAGACAGACAGACCCTCCGACAGACAGACAGACAGACAGACAGACAGACAGGCAGGCAGGCAGGCAGACAGACAGACAGACAGACAGACAGACAGACAGACAGAGACAGACAGACAGACAGACAGACAGACAGACAGACAGACAGACAGACAGACAGACAGAGAACAAACTACACAAAATTATACACTCACTGATCTACAGGTAGCTCCTGGAATGTTCGTAGAAACATTGTTTGCTTTATTTCCCAATGAAGGTCTCCCATTACCGGGTGGGAGTGTGAATCTGACATTGTTTGCTGGCGTATTGTCATACTCCGCTTGTGACCTCTGTCCAGCTGCCTGCTGCCTTGGTGACCCCACTGGCGCTACATGCTTACCATTTGCCGACTGCCTTATAGGACATGAGGTCTGATGCTGTTGATGAGGTATTTTGTTGTCACCCTGCTGCTTCCCCGAAGGTAATCGAATGTTTGAAGAGGTAGTATCAACACGAGTTCTATTGGAGTGTTTTGGGGATTGACTTTTGGGATTGTTCCTACTTGACGCTCCTCTAGCTTGTGGTGTAGTGTCCTTCTGTGGCGGCGGCATCATTTTCACGATGAAAGAATCGTCATTGACCACGTATATAGAAATATTGTTGTCAATGCGAACCATTGCTAGGTTGGGAAACTACCTGATCAACTCACAATACAAACAAGCTACACAGAGCTAATTTGTATGTGAGAATCCACCGGCATGTTCCACTTTCAATTCCTAGCAATCCTAGAAGTTTTCGGTATAGTGCAAATGATAGTAGCTGAAATAGCATATGGATTTAAAGTATATAGGCATAAGAAGACATCTGTTGCAATGACTGTTGCAATTATATAATTATTAGAATCACACAGTGACAGGTACTACCTTCTTTCTGTTGGGAGGCGCACATCAACACCAACACCTCATATTGTACCAAGGGCCTCGGATGGAGGAGCGCAATAGAGAGTTTACAAGCCTTAATCTAAAGCGAGGAAATGCAACCTAATGACTAAATGTCACGGCATGACAGACCAGGTCCTAAGCCTTGGTAAGCAACTGGTCTAGAATCGAAGCTCCGACAGGCGGACAGTTAGAGCATTGCTTTGTTGATCCGACAGCTTCCGCAGCTTGCCTTGTTCCAGATGTATGATGTTACCTTTCATCTGGAGTATACTAGGCAGGTCGAGAAAGAGCCCATGCTGCATGAACGAATGAACGAACGAAGGAACAGTCTTTATTTTCAAAGGGTTAAGAATTGGGCGAATTGGGCATGAGCAACACATGGTCTCTAAATGCCCAGGCGTTGTGCTATGGAGAGGTATAACTCCAGTTTACAAACTATCAACTGTCAAGACGACCAGGTGCCAGTCACATATGAAGCAATGATAACACAGGGGAGAATTTCAACATCTCTTTGTTAACCTGTCTCAATAGTGGAGTCTTTAAGTAAGTAGTACCAGGGCGATTTACAAACTGAATCACAATGAGATGCGGTAAGTTACTACATGTACACGACCCGTTTATACGCTTCAAGGCACACGGGATGTATGGTGTTACACCTAGACTTGAATTGACAAATTGGCACACGGGGGTGATGTGGGCAATATCACATCACATCTTCCGCCTTCTATTCCAAAGACATGACATGATACCCTTCTTCACGTGAACACGCCTCTAGATATGTATCTGTTTGTCTTCCCCTTGACTTTTGTCCCTCAATCTTACCAGTTGTCACCAAATTATACAGTTTAATGCTTCTCATGATATGCTCATATAATCTTTATTGTCTACGTCTAATGTCTCTAATAAGTTTATGGTTTTCATCCGCTACTCGTTGGACTTATTCATTGGTCTTTCTGTCTGTTCATTTTATTCTTTGCATATGTTTTTCAGAGACCACAATTCCACTGTCGTTAGATGTTTTTCAGCTTGTCTGCTCATTGTCCACATTTTAGTTCCATATACAACTGTACGTTCTATGTAGTACTTCAACAGTCATTTTCTCGCTGTAATCGACATTTTCTTTTATTTGCCAGTATGCAGTCCGTCTTGCAAGAGACTACCTTTGCCATAGAAATTCGTGTTCTAATCTTTTCAAGTAACCTCCCAGCAGATGTTATCACTATTCCGAGATTCAATCGGGGAAGCCTTTGAGGCCACTAAGACAATTCATAAATAAACACATATGTATTGCATAGCTCCCATACTACTTCTATGAGGGCCAAACGATACTTTTGTGTTTATTTATAAACTGTGTCGAGATAGTTGTAGCAGTTCATTTGTTTAAGAAAATTTCCATTTAAAAGTATATTAATTACATTATGATTTTTCCTCCTAGTGACAACCATAATCTCTGCCTTCTTATAATTTCATTCTTACCCTAGTTATTTATTGTGTACAAAACTGCATCTGCAAAATGTTGCAGATCCTGTTCGTTGTCTGCAATCACTACTGTATCATCTACATTCTCTCTCTCTCTCTCTCTCTCTCTCCCTCCCTCCCTCCCTCCCTCTCCCTCTGTGTGTGTGTGTGTGTGTGTGTGTGTGTGTGTGTGGTGTGTGTGTGTGTGTGTGTGTGTGTGTGTGTGTGTGGATATTATTTCTCCCCAATGGCGAGTCCTCTCATAGTTTCTAAATTTATCATAACATATTTACTGTATAAAAAATAAAACAGATCGGGAGACACTACGCATCCCTGTCGCACACCTCTCTTAATAGGCTGATATTGACCTACTTCATTATCAAACTTTATGACAGCTTATTATTTCCAAGATATGTTTTTTTACAAGTTTATGGTCTTTCCCGTTAATTTGTAGATCTGCAAGCATCTTTATCATGTCGAAATGTCTTACTTTATCGAAAGGCTTTGTGTAGTCAATGAAGCAAAGATGCAGGTCTTTCTTTACTTCTATGTAACGCGCCGTTAGTGTTCGCAGCAAAGCACAGCATTTACTGTTCCCTTGATTTCTACAAAACCGCATTGTCTCCAACAGTCGTGTTATAAAGGCCCAAAAAGGAAGCAAAGAATAGTAGCACTGTAATCTACTGTGTATGTCGTAAGGGGCGTCTAAGGTGGGCTGTATCGTGGGAATAGCTACATATCGCGTTGAAAACTTTAGATGTAAAATCCAACAATCATAGACATGTCCACAAAGGGCTTGGTAGGAGTCGGTTATGAGCCTATGCTCCCTTTAAAGACCAAAAGGCTGCAGCAGGCGCGTATACAAGTAGTGGGTTGTTCGTGGAGGAGTAAGAGGTTATTGGGCGTGGTCTGTCATTGTAGGCCACTTTAAGACATGCTAATATCTGATTTATTCTTAATGGCCACTGCATAAATACAAACAAGCAAACGATCCTTCTGCACGCCTTGGGGCATACTAGCCATATTGTGCTATCTCATATGTATTTAGTTGAATCGGCACTCAATGGATGGCTTCTACTTCCCAGGCTGTTTCATGGTAAGCATACTTGGTCAGATTAGACTGGAAGGCCAGGTCAGTTATAAATATCCACCTTGATAAGGATTCGAACAATTGGCCGGCAGGCGAGTGTGATAGCTACTACTGGTTTATTGCCGTTAAGAAACATTGAAAAACAGCGCATGGGTGCAGACAACATCCATGAATTATTGCCAAACAACACGTGCAAGCAGACACAAAACAGGGTGCAGTCCACATCTGCCACAGGGCAATGGAGGGTTCTCAACATTTGTCCACTGTCCTTGTCGCGAGAACATGCGATTTACATGTGAAAGGGAAACATGAATTTATTCTATCTCTTGCGAACACGGAAATTCCTGCACACTAACACACAGCGTCCTAAGTCATCGTTCTTAGCACCAAGAAGGCACTTTCAACTAAATCCCCTTGTGGTAGAGTACAGATAGACCACGGCCCAGCGAGAGGCAAATGTAGGTCAGGTGACACTACTGACAGCGTGTGATTTCATGTCAAATTCTATATATGGAGAATGACATTAGGAAACTCCATTGCCGAGAAGACAGTCCACATTCATTAAGCACGTTGTGGAAGTAGGGCAGTTGAAGTACGTGGTGGCAAAAGAAATGGTGGATGGGCAGCGCGAGGTCGAGAAAAAAAAGATGCTCGACGGTTTGACATCATGGTATGGAGAAACATTGGTATCAGAAATGACTGGCAGTGCACGAGACAGAAGGCTTGGGACAGACTTGATAACAAATGCCACACAACAGGGCTGTATATGTTTATACATGTTGTGTGTGTATGTATGTGATAAAGCAGCCCCCTCCCCCATATAAAAAACTGCAGTGAAAATGTTGCTGACAGAGGACAATAACGGTAAATAAACAGCTTTCTTATACAGATGCTACGTTAGTTACTTCAGTTTTAAACAGCAGTAATAGTGCAGAACTATCAGTTCTAATGACAGCACTATATGAGCTATGACAGAAATCCAAAAAGGTTGTAATACAATGGATTACTTCACACTGAAACATACCTGCATTTGAAGAAGCCGACCGACACGATTGGCAAATCAAGGGGGACGACTACCTCTGCATGATATAGACATAAATTATGATGAGGTCAGGAGATGTATAACAAGCAGGTATAGAACCAAATGGAAGTCCCATCATGCATGCCATCTGAGAGATGATGTATATTACCAACTTAACCGGAAAAAGAAACTGGTATGATGATTGGTAAATATGTATTGTGGAGTGTCTAACTTATGCAGAACTGACACAAGTATTTTGGCCTACTCCATCTCCATTTAAGATATATGTTACAGAGCTTCTCAAGTTGACTACTGTTTTCTCATGATTATATTGTTGTTGTTGTTTGTGTTCGTTGGCTTGAGCTCCAACGTGAAGTCCTGTATGTCGGATGAAGGCATCCTGTTGTCCAACATCAATGTGATGTCATATAGGACCTGAGGTTTGCGTGAGTATCCGTTGTCCCATGTCTGGCTTATTGGTGTGCAGACTGGTGGTTCCTCGCCGTACAGGCAGACACTCTCCGACTTCGGAGGAGTCGGCGATCCTACTGACCTTAGCCCGGACCCCGAAGGGACCTGTTGCCCAGGACGCTCGACGAGGACGCGTCAATAGGTCTTGGCCAGTATATAACCCGGCCCTGGTGCCTTGGAAACACCTTTGCGTCCCTCTCATGATTAATTCATACTGACTTCTGAAGGTGAACGAAGAAGAAGAAACATTGGAAATAAATCCTCATGTGATAAAGACGAAATGATACAAGGTTCCATAATGGTATTGCTCACATTAAAAGTCCGTTGGAATTAGACGATCGTACCTAGTAGGTCGTGTGTACAACATGGTACAATTTAAAACGTTAAAAATATACCCAGCTTATGGTGTTGATTCGTGGAGATAGATACTGGAATACATGCCGATTATCTGTAAAAGCTGAGCGGGGGGGGGGGGGGCGCTCAGTGGTCTCGAGGTATTGTGTCCGCCTCGAGTGCTGGAGGTCCTGGGTTCAAGCCCCAGTGAGGACTTGGATTCTTTCACGGGGACTTCCAGTAATAAAATTTTCCTTGTTCTCTGGGTAGTGAGATCGGACGCCCTTGTGTATTGTTGCGCACGTAAAACATCCCTTGGCAGTTGGAAATCGAAAAAGAGTAGCCTAACGGCGCTGCTCGGGCAAAATTTCGAGTTAAAAATCTAGACAAGTATTTTCAGGATCCTCGCCGATGCTACGGAGTTCGTGCATTGAGCTGAGTTTCTCCAGACTCATGTTTGAGGTAGGAGGAAAACGGAGCACTTGTGGGTTAAACCCGTGTGCCGTGATGTTGATCCAACGACTAAACTAAACTGTAAAAGCTGAGCTCATAACTTCTAGCATGATTTATAGTGAAAGATAAAAGAACTAATAATTTCACAGTTGGAGTACTACGTTACTGAAATAGATTAGATCAATAATTCAAGGCATATTCACTATATTTTAGAAACTATGCATACTGTTGTAAACTACACTATAAGAGATTTGAATCGTCAGAAGTGGTAATTTCTTTGAGCGAATGTACATTTACATCCTAAAACATACTGGAGGCGCCTAAGGACCTTCATGCTATCTAGTGTAGCATTGTTATTGCTGTGTCCTGAATGCATCGATGCAAATCCGCACTGGACTAAACTCTGTAATCGAAGGCACATCTACAAGTACCCAGGTGGCATAACAATTCAGCCACTTGCTCACGTGAATTATCTGAATGGCTAACCTCACAAAACATACACATTGTCTTGGAGCATCTCTACAAACAAAGATGTCTGGGACGACTTCCGGTGTTTACATGTGGCCGCTCGCACAACTAAAACTACCTTCTGGTATACTAAGAATTGTAATTGAACTAGTACTATATTAAACATACTGACAATTAGTAAAATGCAGAACACGTTAAAACAATCGTTAATACAATTGGTTAAACTAAGCAAACACGTAAACGTCGGAATCAGTAGAACAGATCCCACAAACAGTTGTAAAGTTCGACAATACAGAATACAGTATCCACTAATAATAATTCTACAGGTACATACATAATAACATCGTGCACAACTAATGTTACAGCAGTTACTGACAACAGGTGTGGCAGGCAGTCGTGTTCACAGATGGCGTGGAGTAAATACGTTTATGCTGGTGTGTATTAGGTGAAAGTTAGTACCTGATGCGTGTGTGTGTGTTAAACACAACACTGCTGGAAGTAATACGCTAGGACAAGTGTTCGTATGTTACAATGATTCAGTCTAGGTGTGGGCGATTAGAATTTTACGTCACTCAGTGTGTAGGCCTACTGAGGTATCCAATAGTACGTTCAGTAAGTGAATATTATTGATCATACAATCTCAATACATTCACGCATAACATGTTACATACAGAAGTATCTTCTTCAATGACACAGAAAAAACACACACTGACGAATATCTATAAACATGGAATAAGGACGAAGAAAATGGCGTTTTAAAATTAATTAAAGGGAAGATGAATAAATGAAGGATATAAAAGTGATATGTTATTTATTTTGAAATATTGATAGATAACATACAACGTGTATGAAATAAAATACAGAGCCAATCAACAATCGAAAGAACTTTATTTTCAAAGGGATAATAATTGATTGATTGATTGATTTATTGATTGATTTAGGAACCGACATTACAGCATTCGGGGCATTTCCATAAGCGCTCCGTCCCCATCCTCAGAAGCCAGCGAAGAGTTCCAACCCCAATAAGATAATGGGATAAGAATTGGACAAGCAGCCAAGTCTAACTTTCTTCCCCAATTCCGATTCCGATGCCAATTTGTAGAAAAGATAAATACACTTTCCACCACTTTCAAGCAGCCCCTGGGCGTTGGTTATAGTTGTGGTGGTTCATGGTGCGGCATAAGTTTGCCTTGTTTTCTGCGCCAGTGTTAGCTGGCTTTTCCATTGTGAAGCGTTTATATACCTGTGACGTCAGCTGGGGCATTTAGCCGGCGCTGTTCACTTTTGTGTTCGTCTCCTCAAGCCTCTTTTGTCGGTGGTGGCTCCTGGTACGTCTTGCTTGATTGGGTGCAGACCTTATAAGGACTCTTTATTTGATTTGTTGGTGTCGCTCTCAGCTAATGTCCGTAGAAGCTTTGCCATATCTTTGTATTTTTTATCATTTTTGCGAGCTTTTTCCCCAGCGATTTCATTTTTCATGTCAAAGTCTTTTTTTCCATTCGATGTATTCCTCCTCGGTCATTTCAGCTGTGTCAGATTCCTCCTCTAGGGTTTCTTCAGATGTCTGGCGGGATATTGGTTTCCCCTTCAGCTTCTTGGACATCGTGGTTGGACTGCTGGTTTCTCAAGCCTGAGTTAGGAGTAGAACGGAACACATATGGGTTACATCCGTGTGCCGTGATGTTGATCCATCGACTAAACTAAACTAAGCTAAACTGCTGGCTTTAGCTTGCGGTTTCTGACTGGTCTTTGGTTTGGATTCATCTCGTGGCATCTCTGCGGTCTTTCGCGTGGTTTCTGCTGGCTTGTTTTGGGTTAGCGCCCTTCCAGCCTTTAGCAGTTCTCTTTCTGTCTTGATTGCTTGTAGAAGTTCTTCATTTTCCTTTTTCATCTATGCCATGCAGCCCATCTCTTGCCTGACGCTGTGCTGGATTTCCTATATGTCAGCCAGTAGTTTTTCGTTGTCGCCGGTTGGTGTCGGCGTCAGAAGTGCCTTGACTTGCTTCTTCAGTTCGTCAGTCTGGCCTTGGGGCTGCGATTGTTCAGCTTCTGAAATGCATGTTGCTCTCTCGCAACAGTCGTCTCGTCTCCTTGAATGGAGTGTTTGTGATTATGGAGGTCATTAGGACGTCACTTTGGAGTTACGCGCAGTCCAGGTATCTTGCTCCGTGTTTGCCAAGGCAGTTTCCGCACTTTCTCTTGTCATTGGGCTTTCGTAAGTCCTTATCCTGTTTGGCTAGCGGGACATCCATTGAAGGCGTGGTGTTCGACGCAGTATCGGGAGTTCTCCGTCTTGTTCTGCTGTG
The DNA here is from genome assembly GCA_014155875.1 of Cepaea nemoralis. Classification (NCBI taxonomy): domain Eukaryota; kingdom Metazoa; phylum Mollusca; class Gastropoda; order Stylommatophora; family Helicidae; genus Cepaea; species Cepaea nemoralis. The sequence goes on from JACEFZ010012420.1 coordinate 119,952, forward strand.
GCCTGCTCCTGGTACCTTGAACATTGTGTTATTCTCGGGATGAATCGTTCGGGCTGCTGAGTTTTCTTGTTCATCAACACTTGGCTTGGCATCTCGCTGCCCTCTGTTGTCACCACCGTTAGAGTTGTATGGATCTTAGAGTAGGTCAGGAGCCGCTCCGTCTTCAAAATTCGGATGTGGAGATATTCCCGTTGTAGCTGCTTCAGTATTTGGTCATCTGTAAGCTCCAATCCGATGCGTTTGACAACCCATCTGATCGTCTATAATTCGGTGTTGCCGACTCTGGTGCCTTTCTCCTGACTCTGCTTCTGAGTAGTTTTTGATCTTGTCTGTGGTGGGTTGTCTTCGCCCTTCCTAAGTGGTCGCTTCATGTAAGGTTACTTGAGGTTCTGGCGCTTTGCTACAGCTCGCAGGTAGGTTCTCTCCTATCGTCTTCTTTACGGTCCTGGAGTCTTCCACGCTACTCATCTAACACGTCGGATGTCTTCTGGTTTTTAGGCTTGGAACGTACCATTTCATTCTTTTCTCCCCCGTATCAGGTTTCTGAAACAGTTTAGGCGACTCATTTTCGATAGTGCTCCCCAGATTCGAATGCCCCTCTTATATGCCCCTCTTATATGTCCGCTTTCATACACAATTTCATTTATACGTCACTTACGAAGCTAATCTTAGAAGAATAACAAACACTATAACAATAGACGCATCATAAACTCATTGGAAATGTGTAATATTCATTACTACAGGACTCACTAATTCTTGTTTTCTTTTTATATGTTTTTTTTTTCGCGTTTCCATCCTGTTTCAGGATATTGCGGTCAACATCATCATCTTTCAGCTGTATGTTGATTCCTAGGCTAGATTACGCTCATCAGCACGCCACGAATTTCTGAGAGGCCGGCTCCATACTCTCATAAGTCACTGGCGCGACTCAAACCACTTCTAATTCTCGTGCGCTCACGTCAACCACGAGATTATTTGGGGTTAACGGAGAAAGCTGCTAACTTCTCTGCCAGAAAGCCGGCTTTTCTTTTTATATGCAAACTGAAATTAGCTAAGGGAGATATACTGTTATTGTTTATTGTTAGGAGCATGTTTAGTGTCCTAGGAGTTTGTTTAAAATTTGTTTATTGTTATTAAGGTGGCATATTGTCTGTACTGAGATACTGCTCAAATAGCGTGCGATTGTATGTATATTGGTTGGTGATGTCTTTGATTCGTTGTGGGACAGAGGTTCCCAAACTACGTGGTCCACTTGAGGCCCGCCAGCTGTCAGAAAGTTGCACGCGAGGCCTCGAGCAGTCATTTTCCGCAATGACCGTTACAACAAGCAAGCAACGTTCCAGACTCACCGACAGTAACCTAGCTGCGCTTATGACTTTGGGCACGACAGATTTGTGCCCAAACATTGATAAACTGGCATCTGAACTAAAGTAACTGGTTATGAAGAACGTGACGACGGTGAGAATCAAGCAGTGGTTCGAATCGTGTCGGTAACTTACGGGGTATGTGAGCCGGCTGCTCAGAAAGCAATGGCAAACTACTGAGCCTAATCTTACCAAGAAATCAACAATCAGCTGAAAGATGCTGATGTTGACAGCAAAAATGTAGTATTGGAGAATCTGATAAATGGCCCCAAACACTCGGCGAAGGAAATATTCCAAATGCACCTACTCGTGATAAAGGACGAGAAACATGCCACGGTGTGGCAAATGCAGCTCTGGGGATCGAGTTTCCATCGAAATAAGTGGACAGCTCTGATGTACGCTTTGCTGTTACTGAGAGTCCACAAAACAGGGTAATAGTTCACCCTAGAAAGTCAAATGATTGCTAAAGGCTGTGGATGTAATTCACAGCCATGTGAATATGGCAAGCTAGGAGAAACTAGCACATTCTGCATTCCAAGACAGGCAAACTGGAAGCTGATAAAAAAGTCTCAAAGGTCTGATGGTGAGCCCCGTAGGCCAGGCAGATCATGTAAACACTAGCTGAGGAAGGTACCAATGGTGACAAGAGTATAGCTAACAGAAATTAACATCTCGCATGTCCTTTGCAGTACGTTGCAATCAACCCCAACTCCAGGTTGAAGACTAGATCAGTTTACGTTCAGTAGTTGATATCGAAATGAGAATTCAATTTTGAAGTCCAACTGACCCGTGTACCTTCGCCAGCAGCGCACCGGAAGATTAAGAACAAGAGGTCGTATCCATTCGGCCATTGATATTAGAGATGACCGCGATAATCCCCGCTGTGGACTGCTTTGTCACTGGGCTAAGGAAGACATTGAACACTTTTATGACAAAAGATCCAGAGGATTTTAGGCGCGCATTTATGAGAGGCACCTTCTGTAGGAGATCTGCTATATGATGATTATGAGGACGTGTAAATATACTATTTCTACAGTTTTGTTTCTTTTGATTTTCACATTTATGTGTCTCTATAACACTATTTAAAAAAATATCCTTTGACCTAAAAAAAAAAAAAAATCGAAACGAAAATAATATAGTAAACGTTACCAACCATTCACAACCTTTAAAATCTCGACCTTAAAT
>JACEFZ010012420.1:127500-157569 GCA_014155875.1 Cepaea nemoralis
ATGTAGACCAATACCAACCAAAGAGAAGAGGTGCAAACAGGGATGTACAAAGACCCCGGACCAGTTGTGGCTATATATATAAAAACATTTAAGGAAAATTTGAAAGAAATAAGGAAAATAGATCGGTGAACAAAACAACGACACTATTTAATATATGCAGGTGGTGCATTGTTCACTGAAACAGTGACCATGATTTGCAGTATTTAATAGATTTTCTTATCGTAAATAGTGAGGAACTAGTGTTAGAACTGAAGGAAAACAGAAATTATGCTAATGTTCAAGAAGACAGAAATACCAAAATATAATATCCACTACGTAAATGCGTATATGATTAAACAGGACTATAACACGCCTATCTCGGGACACATCTGACAAACAATCCGTTGTAGAGAATAGAACAAGAATCACCAAGGCAAATGTTGCCTTTTGGAAGATAAGAAACATACTCACCAATTGCAGCTATCAATTGTTGCGAGGAAAGAAGTGTTAAAGTGTTATGTAGACCATATTATGTTGTATAAACGTAAAACATGGACAACAAGCAGTTAATCCGAGAAACTTCCAATAGTAATGGAAGTGCAATGTCTGATGAAATTGCGAAGATTACAATGGAAAAACGACTTGGACGGACAGAAGAATGAAACAGTTCTTCAGAAACTAATGACAATTGTAAATTAAATAAAGAAATTAGACGTAGCCAGTAAAAACGTTTGGAGCAGATTATGAAGAGAAAACACCATAACAATTTAGTCAAAACTCACACAATTGATTGCAAAAGAGCAAAGGGAAAGACAAAGAGATAAATACATGAATGGCATGGTCGCATAGCATTATCGGATCTTCTAACTCATTTTTGGAAAGTGACTTTCTTGTTGCTTTGCCAAGCTGATCGTACATACTCTAATACAAAAATATGGTTCTTTTCACTTCACTATCAAATACATTATCTGTATTCTGTACCTATACATTTAAAACTAATGACAGCTTGTGTTAAATGCAGGAGGAAAGGCCAAACGACACATAATCATATTGCAGTTGGCACCATTAGGAGATGAGCACCGAGCATGCATAGAGGTCTGTGATATCGGTTCTTGTCTAAACTCTGCTCTATTAAATGCAGTTGACACAATATACATGTTGATATTCTCAGGGAAAACTATGTGACTCTATTATCGATTTAGACGTAAGGGACATTCCTTCTAAGTTAATCACCTCTCAAACCGGAGCAACATTCATGGTAAGCTATAACTAGTATTGGAATTATTACTGCTTTGAGCAGGTGCGAGTAATAAAATCGTAAATATACACTGCACCTTATGCAAGTTCACGGAGCGATATTTAATATAACAACGGTTGATTAAAGTATGCATAAAAGGTGAGTGATTTAATTTCAGGGTAAGTTGTCAAGTTAAGTAATAGGGAATAAAGAAAATAACTGGGATTGCCAAAGATGTATTCTGTAATCTGAGAAATATTTTAACAAGCAAACCAGTCGCTTCTTGGTTAAATTCAGATTCGTCAAGGGTTATATATACCCCACATTGTTACATGTTGAAGAGTCACCGGCGATGATCAAGCAGTTAGATGAAATAATTACTGATCTTAAAATGTAGATATCTACAAACACATAATTAATTTGAATAACGAAAACACAAACAATAGATTGCACGATTTACTGCCTGGCATATTTCGCTGCATCTCGTCAGGTACATACTGCAGAAATCACACAACTTACGTGAATTAATTAGATAAATCCTTCAAACTGAAATATACACATGTTCGCACAGTAATGACGTAATGCAACGTCTGCGGGACCGGCTCACCACAGCAGTCGAGCGAACATTCTGTGCTGCAGCTCTAGTCATCAGGTACAGAAACACACCGATCCCAGTCCCAGTTAACATAGTAGGATCGCTGATTCTTCCGAAGTCGGAGAGTATCTGCCTGCACCGCGAGGAACCACCAGTCTGCACACCAATAAGCCAGACATGGGACAACGGATACTCAAGCAAACCTCAGTCCGGTATGACATCACACTGATGTTGGACAACAGGATGTCTTTATCCAACATACAGGACTTCACGCTGGAGTTCACAGCCAGCGAACGCAAGCAAGCAAGCAAGAACACGACACACCCAGAAGCCTTAAATTAGGAATTAAGAGAAAATAATTCTGCAGCGTTAAGATTCCATAAATATAATTTATTAGGCACATTAAAGAACATAACACAGCGCAGGCTGTCTCGGAGTCTAAGCCACTACGCCACTTCGGCTCCCTCTTTAAGATTTGATTCATGACAAAGATGGGTACAGAAAAAATCCAGACGCAAGTGGGCATTGTTCGTAATGTCAATTATGGGTGCATAATCTGCGTAGATGAAGCTAAGCGCAAGACATTGCATGTTTGCAAAAGAGTGGGTGGGAGGACTAAATGGAAGATTTTCACGATCATCATCCTAGGATTACAATAAACCGGTGTAGTTAGGGAGCCGCGGTATAGTAGTGGCTGGGCGCTCGTCTGCCGACACGGTGGGCATGTAGGCCCGGTGGACATGTGGGCCCGGTGGGCATGTGGGCCCCGTGAACATGTATTTGAATCCGGATTGGGTGGGGTTATTAATTCCAGACAATTTAAGTTGGGCACCAAGAAATATCTTCGGAGGTAAAGTCAGCTGGCGTGATGCTGTTCACATCAACCACAGTGTATCGATCTATACAATATAGGTCATGCACCACATGCCTATTGCACCGTAAAGCGGGTAAAAAGGCCCTTTAATTTTTATGTTATCAGGCTGGGTCGGTCCCATAGCCGTATCGACCGATAAATATTATGCAAATACTAGAATGAAATCCTGGGCTAGTGTAGTAGTATGTCAGTGCATTGACAACAATACTTACAAGAAACAATCTGACACAAATAACACAAATAATAGATGTATTCACAAACTAACAGGCACAGTAGCGCGCAGACAGTACATTTTCTAACTGGTTCAGTTTCTCCGAAATGTTATGAGGAAGAGCTAATCAAAACTGATAGAGAAATAGAGAGTTCTCATTGGAAAACTTCAAGTCAAGGCAATCATGTATCGTTATAATATCACTCCGTACTGCTTTGTGTTGCTTCATGTGTATTCATGTTCCCATGAAACCATGGACGGCTGTCTAGTGTATTGTTTTTCTTATTAAGACTAATTGTTTAATCATTACCAATTGTTACAATATATTCTATTCTATCTTTTCCCGAGATTCGCTCAACAGATGTTGACCATCTCCTCCAGAAGCAAGGAAGGGATTCCCCGTGTGTCCCAAACTGGTTTAGAAAATCCCCAATGGTCATTTAATATGTATGAAAATTCATAAATTGTTCATTACTGTTTTGCGCTCTCTCGCTTTGTACTTAAGCGTAGTCCATTCAAGTGCCACCACCTCTTGTGCAATAGACTATGACTTTTGCATGTGGATTAGCTTTCTCTATTACCAGTGTCCCATGCAATAAGGCGAAAACACTCTGACCTCACAAGTGCTTGTTCACCCTCAATTTTCACCCTCAAGCCAATAACGAGAATTCAACCTTTCAATCTATCTAACCTGTGTAGGTGTTGAGCGATTTACTTCGGCATCAGAACACCGAATGTTTAAGGACGAGTGTTCTTATCCATTTGGCCCCGCTGACCTATGAAATTGTGTATACAACCATAAATATCATCAACACATTGCCTATCTGTTCGAGCGATGTGCACCATTCTACTATTAAAAAAGAAATAAAAAAAGCATGTAAACATTCTGTGTTCTCAAGAAACCCGCATGTGTACTTGCCAGTTTTCTACTATAAAACCAATTATGTGCAGATCGCAGATTATTAGATAATTTTCCAATCTAATGCTTAGTGTTTTTCTGCACAACTATGTACAGTTTATAGGATATATACTAATGTTCAAACATTCTTATCATTGTTTTTCTGTACAACTATGTAAAGTTTATAGGATATATACTAATGTTCAAACGTTCTTCTCAGTGTTTTTCTGTACAATCACAAATAATTGCAGTTCGTGGATTATCGAAGCATCCGCTTATGAAATTGTCAGTGAGGAACATATTGACCGTTTGTAATATTCTAAGTAATGTTAAGTTCAGTAGTTTGCCATTCCTTTCTGAACAACCGACGCGTATTTCATTGGGAAAATCAACGCAAAGCCATCTGATTCCTAATCGCTTGTGGCTAACTTCGAGTCAAGAAAGTTAGGATTGTGAAACAGCGCTCTCAACCTTTGAGCCACAGATGTCTACAATTGCCAGAGTGAAACCACATGCATACGCACTTGATAGATTATTGGCTCAGGCCAAATAGTTACCCAGTAATCCTCTATACCAGTGGTTCTCAACCTTTTTTGGCCCGTGCACCCCTTCACAATATTTTCAGAACGCCACCCCTCCTCCCTTTTCGTATTTCCTCCCTATAAATCCTATAAATTAGTAAAGGCTAAATTAAATAACACTTACTAGAACAAGTCTAGACATCTACATAAAACGTGATTTGCGGGTCTACTTACGTTATAAAACAAATTTCATAAGGGAGAGAAGTACAGAACTGTAAAGTATGGAGGGAAAAAGAATATGATGTAATCTGGTATTGTATTTAACGCGATCTTGATATAATCTTAAGTCCCCCAGGAAACCCTACAATTCCCCCCTCCACCGGAGGAGGGAGGGGGGGGGAGGGGAAAATTCCCCACAGGATGAGAACCACTGCTCTATGCAGCTACAATGTTGTGCATTTCTCCGATTATAGGATAATCCGCCCATGCACTTAGTAGTTTCTTAACCATAATTATGTACAATACACAGGCTGTATGATAATCCGCGCATGTATTGTCGGTATTCCCTAATTCAACCACAATTAATCGCTTTTAACTGGTTCAGTGACAAACAAATAGTAAGTGTCTACTAAACATAGCGCGCAATCAAATGAATAAGTATTATAATGTACATTTCCGTTCATTGAGCATTGGAATTGCGGAAGATACAGAGACTCAAAGCAAAAGACACAATGACCATGGTGTAGCGATGTATCGTCTTTCAGTCCAAATCATCATCATCAAGTGCCATGCCTGCTGGCGTTGGCGTTCAAGAATCTCCGTAGATCACGGTCTTTGGTTTTCTGGATCAATTCTTCACTCTATGCCACCGTCTCAATCCGTCCAGCATAATTTTTCTTCGTCTGCCTTTGCCTCTCTTTCACTTGATCTTTACAGTTGTCACGATATTTTCAATGCCTCTCTTCTCATCACACTACAAAAGAAAGCTGTTTTTCTCTTTCTTATTGTTGTATGTAATGTTCTAGTTTCGTTAGCCTCTTCCAGGCAATCGTTGTCAGTTACTCTGGCAATCCAAAGAATACGCAACTTTCGCCTCATGATCCCCATCTCTGTTGCTTCAAAAGTTCTTCCTAATTTATTTTTTTTTCATTTACATTCTAAGATTCACTGTCCAAATGGGAAGTAACATCTGGCAATATTTTATCCCTCGACACTAAATCATTTACGTCAGGTATCACTTTGATCCACAGCAGTATTCGAGGATACTAATTCTGCTTTTTATCCTCACGGCCGTAGTGTAACCTTCATAACCGTAGTGTAACCTTCACACCCGTAGTGTAACCCTGACAACCGTAGTGTAACCCTCACAACCGTAGTGTATCCCTGACAACCGTAGTGTAACCCTCACAACCGTAGTGTAACTCTCACAACCGTAGTGTAACCTGCAAAACCGTAGTTTACCCCTTACAACCATAGTATAACCCTCACAACCGTAGTGTAACTCTCACAACCGTAATGCAACCCTTACAGCCATAGTGCGACCATCACAACTGTAGTGTAACTATCACAACCGTAGTGTAACCCTCACAACTGTAGTGTAACGCTCAGAACTGTATTGTAATTCTCACAACCGTAACGTAACCCTCACAACCATAGTGTAACCCTTACAACCGTAGTTCACCCTCACAACCGTAGTGTAACGTTCACAACTCTCGTGTAACGCTCATATCCGTAGCGTAACGCTAACATAACCTATACATACAATCCCCAACCTATTTGAACACTATCTCTGGATAGACTACCTACAGTTTGTTCGTCCTACATCATACTATTTTGTTTTGTTATCACCTGTCATTATCATTATCTTCTACAACAGCCTAGAAGTCAAAAGTTATCATAATTGTAATAATCATCGAAAGCATAATTATTTATCATCTGTTACACTCATCACTACCAACATTTTCATCATTTTTTAAATCATTCTTAATTTCATCATTTCGCGTAGTACAACCATCATCGTTGTAAGTGTCATCATTGTTCTCTTCATCATCAAAACCTTCATAACCTATGCTGATTTGCTACTGAAATAAAAGAGATTGTAAACAAATATAAAACTAGGATATTGAAACATTACCTTATTAAAGCAATCACGTTATGATTCAAAAGTACACTGATAAACAGCACAGATCTTACAATGTTGTGCCCGTACACCAAATCAAACAGTATTGTTCAACTCCAGTTTGAGTGCTAGCAATTCCAGTTTGAGTGCAAGCATTTTACATACGTTGATTGGAACAACAAATATAAAATTGAGTAACCGAACATATACGAATGTGGGTGGACAATAGATTTAATCAATTTCATAAATCTCTGCTGTCGACAGGCTCTAATAATACTTCAAGCTCAGACATTGCTCAACAATTTGCTAAATTGCAGCCATAAATTAACAAAGAAACGGCGTTCCGTATATTGTATTCGGCGAAGAATAAACGATTGCTCAAATTTTCCGAGGAGTTAACAATTAAACAGTTCCAACCAATTCTGTACAGACATAAAGTCTTAATTTTAAATTTGCAATTACCTTTCGGGATTAAAACTGCTCTATATTCAAACAATATCAGTGACTATATCTTGTAAGTAATTCTTCTTCCTTCTTCTGTCTTCTTCTGTCTTCTTCTTCCTTCTTCCTTCTTCTTCCTTCCGCTTCTTCCTTCTTCTTCCTCCTCCTCCTCCTCCTCCTCCTCCCCCTTCTTCTTCTTCTTCTTCTTCTTCGTTCATTCGGAGTGTTTTTCAGACGTAATTGCGGTGTGTCTCGTTAGGTACCCTTGGACCCCTTTGGCGTGCGTTTTTTGACCAGGTTACCAAGATGTGGCGAACTATGCCAGGCAATTAAAACGGGCAACCAATTGTTCTTGGCTTCTGTATTTACATTCACTTAGGGAATGAATTGGCTTGAATATTTATTGCGTTACAGATCTAAGATGATTTTTAGGATGATAGCGATTCCGGAAATCCTTGCATTATACTAAACTCATACAGAGCTACTGTATTGAATTCGGTGGTGTTAGACAGCCACATTTTTAATGCAGTAGTGCCCGTCCCTTACTTCTACTACATTAGAGTAATGAGGTAGCTTACCGACTCCCTCGTAACATAACCTCGAGTGTCGGTCGATGGGGTGTCACGATGAAAGCATTGGCAAGAGTGCCCCAATTCTCTCTGCCCTCTGCAACTAGAACACGTGTGGGAAAACTAAATTCTGTCAACTCTTTAATGGTATCAGTCCAGGAATGTATCTGCCTTCATCCTCTGTTTGTCTCCAGCTATTCCTTGGAGGATTACTTTGAGAGGGTATTAGGGCATGCTCAAACCAAGAAAGCTTTCAAAATAACGCCATTGACAAAAGTGTTTCTTGGTAGTATCCATACGCATTTACTTTGTTTTTAACATAGATACCTAACTTTCTACTTTCATTTCCGTTTAAGTATGGACACAATTAAGAGCCGTGGTAGTGCAGTGGTCAGGACGCCTGCCTGTTTATCCGGTGGTCAAGTGTTCCAATCCCCATCGAGTCAGGAATTTTTCAGAACTGACCTACGCTCTCAGGTCGATGGCCTAATTAAGCACCAGCAAATGTTCTTGGACGTAAATGCGACTGGTGTGATACTGACCCCATCACCCGTCTAGTTGCCCGACTGGTGTGATACTGACCCGATCACCCGTCTAGTGCCCGACTGGTGTGATACTGACCCCATCACCCGTCTAGTGCCCGACTGGTGTGATACTAACTCCATCAACCGTCTAGTGCCCGACTGCTGTGATACTGACCCCAGCCCCCTCTAGTGCCTCCTGCTGTGATACTGACCCCATCCCCCTCTAGTGCCTACTGGTGTGATACTGACCCCATCACCCGTCTAGTGCCCGAATGGTGTGATACTGTCCCCATCACCCGTCTAATGCCCGACTGGTGTGATACTGACCCCATCAACCGTCTAGTGCCCGACTGCTGTGATACTGATCCTATCACACGTCTAGAGCACGGCTGGTGTGATACTGACCCAATAAACCGTCTAGTGCCTACAGGTGTGATACTGACCCCATCATCCATCTAGTGCCTACTGGTGTGATACTGACCCCATCAACCATCTAGTGCCTACTGGTGTGATACTGACCCCATCATCCATCTAGTGCCTACTGGTATGATACTGACCCCATCATTCACCTAGTGCCTACTGGTGTGGTACTGACCCTATCATCCATTTAGTGCCTACTGGTGTGATACTGAAACCATCATCCATTTATTGCCTACTGATGTGATACTGACCCCATCATCCATCTAGTGCCTACTTGTGTGATACTGACCCCATCATCCATCTAGTGCCTACTGGTATGATACTGACCCCATCACCCATCTAGTGCCCGACTGGTGTGATACTGACCCCATCACCCGTCTAGTGCCTACTGGTGTGATACTGACCCCATCACCCACCTAGTCCCCGATTGGTGTTATACTGACCCCATCACCCGTCTAGTGCCTACTGGTGTTATACTGAACCCATCACCCATCTAGTGCCCCACTGGTGTGACACTGACCCCATCACTCATCTAGTGCCCGATTGGTGTGATACTGACCCCATCACCCGTCTAGTGCCTGACTTGTGTGATACTGACCCCACCACCCGTTGTCACGAAGTGCATTGACATGGGCTCATTGATGTATCTAGGGTTTAACATAATATGAATGATACTTGATACCTTGTTTTATAGAAGACCAACACAGGCACTGGAATACAATCTCACGAAGACTTTCTTCTTGACAATTGCTTTTAATCCATCCGTGCTTTCTGATACACAACAGCTCGACAGGGGATATAAGATACGCGACATCTGACATTCACACAGCTGCACACAAATAGCGGCATAACGAATTGTTAGCCATGCTCTAGAAGAACATGCCGCGTCCGAACAGGACGGCAGGCCATATCTAACCCCACTCTCAGTGACGTTTTCTGTGACGCTTTCACGCTTGCACCAAAACGTCCTGCACACTTATCATTCTTTTGAACTAATGCTGTGCAAAGTGTGTCCTATGATCCATATCCTGATCCAGGTATATGGCACCCGTCTAGTGCCCGACTGGTGTGATACTGACCCAATCACCCGTCTAGTGTCTGCTGGTCTGATACTGACCCCGTCACCCACCTAGTGACCTGCATGTTCGGAACAATTTCGCTGAATTGACTGATTTGCCTTTTTCGGTTCACGAGTGAATTTTTCAGGAGACTCCTGGGAGTCGGCGCTGGAGCTACGGAGTTCGTGCTTAATGCGACGCTTAAGGCGGGTCGCCCTACGGATAGAGACAGAGCCATGTGAAAAAAACCCGGGTCAATGAGGTCTTTCTGGTGACTGCCGATTCCATCGACGATGAACTGTGGTTTTCGTGGAGGACTTTTGTGTTGGCATTCTGGCGGCGGAATTATGCACAATGTACCTGTGCGGGCTGTTGGATTGCCGAGACTCCTGTCTGTTCCAAATTTCACATTGGACAGTGGGGAGCATTTTATGTGATATTCACTGGAACAGGAACGGAGCATAATGGGGACTGCCCGTTGCCGTGAACTAACTAACTAACTAACAATCAACGAAGAGTGTCAATACTAATAGTAAGACTCCATTGTGGTAGGTGAGTAACCCACTAGTCTACTGCCATTGATATGCCAGATTCGTTTTAGGAATGCAAAGCAAGCTAGTATGTTCTTAATTATGACAAATATACATTGTGGAGGGTAACTATTTTATCAACATTTGGATTCCCTTGGTTTGAAGAGCTGCAACAGGGATAGACAAAAGGATCATGTCGGGTGTTTGTCTTCTTCGCTCAAATGTAGCCATGTGTGTGGTTGTCTTCTTAGCTCAAATGTAGCCCTGTGTGGGTGACAGACAGAAGGGAGTGAAATGTAGCCCTGTATAGGTGACGAACAGAATGACGTGACACTTGCAACAGGATTCCATGGTAAGGTATCATAAGATATATTTCCCCCCTGAACTACTAGTGGCTTCTCAGAGTCAGGCATGGCTGAGAGGTTTAACAATCTTTACCTTTTTCTTGAAACAAGTAAAGAGTTTCAAGTACCTAGGAAGTATAATATCATCAAATGGCAGATCACAAGATGAGATCGAAAATAGGTGCAATAAGGCAAATCAACTCATTGGACAAATGGCATCAATACTAAAGAACAAACATGTATCAATAACTACTAAGAAAGCACTTTACAACACAATCTTCCTACCAACTCTATGCTACCAATGCCAAACCTGGACAATGACAGAAAAAGAGAAAAGAAATAATCATAACAACAGAATTGAGGTTCCTGAGAAGAATACTCAACGTATTAAGAAGAGATAAGATCAGAATGAAGAAATCAGGACTAAAGTGGGGGTTAAAGCAGCATTAGATTTTATTAGAAAGCAGCAAGTCAAATAGTTTGGCCATGCAAGTAGGTTACCAGTCAACAGCATACCACAACAAGCAATGATGTACAGACCAGATGGAAACAGAGGAAGAGGCCGACTACGTAAACGTTGGACGGAGAGAATAGCAGAGTCCATGGGAATGTTGACATATGAAGCCCATAATCGGGCACTTTCACGAAGTTTATACTTCACCTCGCACCGCAAGGTACAAGAGGAACATGATGAGATGAGATGAGAAGTTTCTCTTCTAACGGTGGCGTGGTGGGTTTGTTCTAATCGCCAGGCATTTGACTTCTTGTTCAGAAAACAATGACAAACGATTGACGTAACATTGTCTAGTACATCACAATCAGCCAACAAGAACTAGGGTTGATTGCAACGTCCTGAAAACGACACGCAATATTGTTTATCGAATTCTCACGTCAGGAACACCTGTTCTAATCACTGCTAAGTAAGGCATGTTATTATTACTTTCGTTAACACACAACAATTTTGCAACATAATCCTCCAGACATGCGCTTGCCATAACCTAGAATGCCGTTACGACTGTTTTTCAGTTAAAGGATATATATATATATATATATATATATTATATATATATATATATATATATATATATATATATATATATATATATATATATATATATATATATATATATATATATATATATAGAGAGAGAGAGAGAGAGAGAGAGATCACTGTTACTATCACAGTCACATCGTCGTTTTGTGCATTAACTGTAAGGTAAACAATCACAACAATTAAACAACTAGATTAGTCTCACCTGTTGAATAGATCCATACGTGACTGATTTTCCGGTGATAAGTCTCGCGTTTACAAACATGACCGAGGTTACTGTCTCACACTTGTCTTCAGCAATGTACCGATGAGACGACCTTCGTCTCGATTAACTGTGGTTGTGTTCATAGTGATAACACGATATCGATCTAAGCGAGCACTTGGTGTAGTCAGTTTAGAAACAACAGTACCGTTTATGTGACCCGTGATGGTGAGGTTATAAAACAAATGAGGCATCCACATTGTGTCATGAGATGACATGTCAAACAAGTGAAGCTATCGTGCCTGTCGACATGCTCAAATTCTTTCCATGATAATCTGCTTGGATAGTTAATTGGGACATTCAACTGCCTCATTAAGATTCTGGTTAGACGGACAACTGAACCTAATTGTCATAAAGTAGGAATCACACTCGGCGGACATCAGAACCCACTTGGCTAATTAGTAGAGCACACGTTCCATGACAGTATTCACTCATGATTTCGGGAGTGGAAAGGCAGGAGGGTATCGGGTGAAGGTTAATTAGTGCAAGAACAGTTTCGAAATCGTAGTTTCTTGTCGCTTATCTCTAAGGCCCCAACTCCAAGATCAGTGGTGTGATCATTTATCCATCATAATTGATTAAGAACAATCCTTCCATCCGCCATGAGGTGGTGTATGGTAGTTTCTAAGTCCGGAGATAACATGTAAGTCCGACGAGGGCCAGGAAATAGCTTGGACAGTGAGGAATTGGGATTTTCTCTGCAGCTGCAGGTCCTGTAAATTGAGCCTTTCTAGTTTATCTCCGTTGTTGATCCTCTGTATTTATTGATGCCTCGCAAGTCACTGCCCTTGCCCGGGTGAAAGCACGCTAGGTTACATGTATTGTGCAGCGACCGCCCATGCGTCGGGGTGTATGTCAAAGATCTGAAGTGATGTTGTAAGCATTTCCTTGCAGCGTTTTTTTTTTTCCTGTCCTCTTTGAAAACGTCTTCGGGGACGTATGGCAGAAGTCTTGCTTGAGGTTGTGTAACACCAAATTAGAGCTACACAGCGACCTTAACTTTGACCCATGTCGTGCACGAAATCATCACACCACTGCTCGTGTTCTGTATGTTGGTGAGGTTACTGCTGTTGTTGATTCTGCTGTCCTTGTTGCTACAACACTAGACTTTGAGTTGTTCACTTATTTACAGCTTGAAAAAGTTGAGACGCATGAATTAATTCCATCTAAGAAGTCATATAATACACAAATCTTAACCATGCTTGTGAGCTCTGTTGATTGAATTGAATTGATATGCGATGAGTGAATTGAGTTGAATTGCGTCAAGAGTCGTTATCATAACACTCAGTGTATATCCCGTACTCTCTCCGTCCTCGTCTTCAATAGCCAGCGAAGAATTCCTTTACTAATTGTACCATCTGCATGCTAGTGGGACGCTGCAATGGCTTCTTCCACCACCATTCCCAGACTAAATATCGTCGCTTTCCCCAATTAAATACAGTCCAGTAACATTTGCTATAAACCTTCAGAAACTTCTTTGCCCTTAGCACAGAGTCATCAGTGTAATTGATTGGCCCGAATTGTCGCGAATCAATTGTTACATCTTCCATTCAGCGCTGCCAGCAGGCCACGCCCTGCACAACCTTGTCCAATGTGATTATGACCTTGCACAAGTCTGTCTTGTCCTCTGGCATTATGGCCAACACCTATCCTCACCCAATGTTCATAAGCATACACATTTCTCCGATTGTATTCTCTGCCTAAACCACACATGATGTTCCCCTTGTCAGTCAATGGCCCTTGTGTCTAGGTGTTCAGGCAGAGCAGGAGTTCCTTGTCTGAGGCCTCTAGGATATATGACTTAGCCTGCAGCATCCTGAGCCTGTCAGCAATCGTAGGTGAAACTAGAATGTATAGAACACACACCGCCGGCATGTTTCTTGTGCATCGCAGGATCACTCAAATGATTTCATTCCGTGTGCGCTCTAGTTTTAACAGCTGACTCTTTGACACTGTGAGCAGTCCTAATCCATACTCAATTACTGAGAAAGTCAGATGTTGATAGAGTATGAACCATATTCTTTGACCATTGCTGTCATAATCGCCAGTGCACGAACGACCTTCTTAGATCTCATAAACAACGTGCGTTGATTATCCACCATCATCGTGGAGAATCACTGTGACTATCTTGCAATATCGCAACATGCAAAATGTGTAGCTTTCAGAAGGCTAAATCACAAATCTCAACGGGGTCAATCCATACTTTTCTTAGCCGAAAATGTCTGTAGGGGAGGACGAGATGCGTGATAATCAGTATACTATGTCTTTACACCCCCAAAGTCTTGTTTAAGTTCCACATCTGATCGCTATTCGGGCCGCACTGCAAAACTAATTAAACGAAATAAATTGTCTCAAAGCAATTTCCTGAAATGGGTCTGTGATGTTTTAGCAACATCACATTTTGTAGGTTTGAAAGCAAGAAGGAATAGCTGGCCAGTCCTTCTCTCACTTTGGAAAGTGTTCCCAGCATATAATTCATGTTTTGCTGTGTGTCTTCACGGTTATCAGGATGTACTCTACCTCTCTATGTTTCCAAACATGACGTTTTTCTTGTCCTGAACTGGACAACAATCCACCTATCTGTATTGCCTCTTAGACTTATCTTCTGTACAAGTTTCACAGCTGATCGCGAATCATCCCGCTCTGCAGAACTACCTATCATCTCATTACTGTGTTGATTTCAATCGTCACAGTTATCAGAATATTGTTTTTCCTATCCAGGTTATTTACACAAAACGACGCCTGTATTGTCTTGATTCAGACAGCATTCCGACTTTATGTGTTGCCTCTTAGATTTACCTTTTGTGTAAGTTCAACAGCTGATCGCTAACCGTGCCGCTCTGCAAAACTATCTGGCTTCTGGAAGAACAGCCTATGGTGAACGGAAGGCCCAATATACGGAAGTGAGGCTAAGCAGCCATGTGCAGGACGTGACGATTCCTTGGGTGAGCCCAGTACCAGAGCGCTGTGTGATGGCTCTGCAATTATGGAAGCCTCCTTGGATGGCGGGGAATGCCCATGGTCTGCCCCTGCCTTCCCTTGAGGGCCGACCAGGATGCCTTTGGCTGTTCTATATGGGCCAGCTGGTATGGGAGATAACACCACAACAGTGAGAGTCTAACGTCCTAAGAAACCCCCCGGGAAGGTTAACCCGGTCAACAAATGCCCGCAGAAGTCGGATGTGTCGGCCTAACGGCGCAAGAACACAGCTCTGCTGAAAACAGGCACAACGCAATCACGTCCGAAAAAAAAAACTCCGGATGAACGAAGAAGAAGAAGAAGAATCTCATTCCTGCGTCGGTTTAGGTCTTCACTGTTATCAGGATGTTCTTTAGCCTCTCTAGGCTTATGCTTCAAAAAACAGCATCTGGCTTTTCCAGACTTGCAACAACCCGCCCATATTCCATTGATAGGTCCAAAGGCAACTGAAATCATGGAAAGCGGCGAGATTTCTTTGATGTTTTGGCGAACATGTATTGAATTCACGCTAACAAACTTGTTTTACAGTAATGCACTGTTCTTAATTTCCCTGACCTCTTGCCTGCATACTATCATGAAATAGCCACACTATTTGGACAAACTTTCCATGGACAGCCATATTTCGCCATAATCTTCCACAGTCGTTCATCAAAAGTCTTGGTAAGATCAATAAAAGTGGAGAACGTTTCGGAGTTCGGTTCCTGATATTTCTCTTGCAGCTGCCTTTTGGAGAAAATCATGTCAACAGTTCTCCGTTCTTTTCTAAAGCCACACTTCCTCACATGAAGACGACCTTGGTCGAGATGGGCTGTGAGGCGATTGAGATGGATTCTAGTGAGTATCTTCCCTGCAATTGAGAGCAAGGAGATGTTTCTTTGGTGACAGGATTGGCGGTTTCTTTTATATTATATAGGTGGACTATTGACGCGTCTTTGAAATCTTGTGACATGGTCTCGTTCACCCATATGTTTGTAAATACTTGGTGAAAATACTCTATAAGAACCGGTTCACCTGCTTTGTATATCTCTGCCGGGGTAGAGTCAGGACCAGGGACTTTATCGCTGAAACGTTGGTGGATAGCATTGTTAACTTCCACTATTGTTGGCAAGTCAGCAAGAGTATCATTAATGGGGACTTGAGGAAGGCAGTGAATGGTTTTGTCATTGATAGAAGAGGGAGTATTTAAGATGTTGCTAAAATGCTCTACCCAACTGCATCTGATTTATTAAAAATGGCTATTCCACCAATGAAGCCCAGATCATCAATCTGCGCTGTCAGATTCCATTGAATTATAATACATTTCTTACGCATGCTATTATTGTCTCCATAATCCAGTAATATACAAGTAAATTGGCATATTCTAAAACAAGTGAATCGGTACAACTATCTCGGAACAGTCATAACATCCGATGGGAGAAGCCTTGAAGAGATTAGAACAAGGATTGCCATGGCGAAGGTAGCCTTTTTCAAGATGAAAAACATACTGACCAATAAAAAGATATCAATTGAAACGAGAAAAAGAGTGTTGAAGTGCTACATAGAACCCGCACTTTTATATGGATGTGAGGCGTGGACAATGAGCAGACAAGCTGAAAAAACATCTGATGGCTGTGGAAATGTGGTTTCTGAGAAAAATGCAAAGAATACCATGGACAGATAGAAAAACCAATGAAAAAGTCCTTCAAGAAACAAATGAAGATCGTAAACGTATTAGAAACATTAGATGTAGACAGTCAAAATTGTTTGGACATGTTATGAGAAGAAATGAATTGGAGAACTTGGTGATAACTGGCAAGATCGAAGGGAAGAGTCCAAGGGGAAGACCAAGAATTAAATACCTGGATGGTTTGGCCACATGGCATGGCCAACACAGAAACACGGAGCTGATCCACGACTCTGGTGATTCAGTGAGATGGCAGAACATGACCGCCCACGCTTATCGGCATGGCACATAATGAAAGAATGAATGAATACAGTCCAGAGTCTGTACGAAAAATAAAGATGATAACGGCAACCCCGTTGAACTCACAATGATATTTCAAATGTATCTGTTAGTTTTCCAACACGAAGTTCTGCATTTCACGTCCCCGTGCGTTGCCCTTATTAAGTTAATGATTTTCTGCGGGATTCCACAAAGCCTCATGAATTTCCAAAGAGATTCCCTCTCAATGATGTCAAAGATCTTTTCATAGCCCACAAACCCAATATAGGATGGCGAGCTCAATTCACGCTTCGCATTCATATTATCCGCGATGTGGCTATCTGGTCAGTTCAGGATTTGTCTGGTCGAACGCCTGCCTGTTTATCACGCACTTATTTGTCAGTGGCATCTTGTAATCGCCTATGAATGATCCCTTTTCTCGTGGACTTCTAGTAATAAATTTCCCCTGGTCTCTGGGTAGTGAGATCAGACGCCCGTGTGTATTGTTGCGCACGTAAAAAATCCTTTGGCAGTTGGAAATCGAAAAAGAGTAGCCTAACGGCGCTGCCCGGGAAAAATTTCGAGTTAAAAATCTACCCAAAGTATTTTCAGGATCCTCGGCGGTGCTACGGAGTTCGTGCACTGAGCTGAGTTTCTCCAGACTCAGGTTTGAGTTATGAGGAGAACGGAGCACTTATGGGTTGCACCCGTGTGCCGTGATGTTGATCCATCGACAAAGAAAGAAAGAAAGATCCCGCTTAATATTTTCACAGAAACTGACAATAATATTTCTCTATAATGTTCGCACCTCTGACGGTGCGCTGAAGGTAGTCATAACTGTTATTTATTTCTGTTACCTAATGCGTCCAGTATTTATCTACCGTTGGTTAGCTTGTCTCTTATGTGTGATAATCAAAACCCAATCATTTATGTGTGAAGCTTAAAACAACATATTTCAAACATGATCAATAGACACCAAGATTCTAAGCTACAACATTGCCAGATACAGATAATCAATAATTAGGATAATGACCTGTATTCAAGTCCAGTCGTCTTGACTTGTCTTGCCACTGGATTCAGCAGGACTCAGGCGAGAGAGTGTGGTCGACGAATTGCGCAACTCTTCCTCACTTTAATCTAATTCATAGCGCAAGTCATTCTATTGTCATTCTTAGGTAATGATTGATAGTCAAAAGTGACAAGACAAACAAATCAGATAGTAATGGGTGCATTGGATGACATAAATAATTGAACGCCACGGACAGATAGAATAAGAACTCATCCCAGTACGACACAGTATCCTTATGTTGTTGGTGCGCGTGTAAATACATGATTGGATAAGATCTTATTCTAGTGTGTCATAGTATCCTTATGCTGTTTGTGGATTTTGAAATCCAAGATTGGAACTCATTCTGAGTGCCATAATATCCTTATGTTGTTGGTGCAAATCTGCCCACAGGATTGGAACTCATCCTATGATATTTCGCAGTTTCCTTATGTTCTTGATGCATTTCTACACTCAACGCAGTATATTAAAGAATCCGTATGGTGTTGCTGCATTTATACACATGATTGGAACGCATACCATGAGGTGTCGAAGTATTTCAATGTTCTGTGCAATTCTACACAGGACTGGACTTGAACCCAGTATGTTGAAGTATCATCATGTTATTGGAGCATGTGTACATTCATGATTGGAACTGAACCTAGCGTGTCACAGTATCATTATGTTGTTAGTGTACGTGTACACACGTTGGAATGCAGGTAATTATGTGCACGGCATCTTTATGATATTGGTGCATTTCTATAAATGAGACAAATGAAAATCGTAGACTGATTAGAGAAATTAGACAAAGACAGTCAAAATTTTTTGGACATGTTATGAGAAGAAATGGATTGGAGAACTTATTGACAACTGGCAAGATCGAGAGGAACAGACCAAGAGGAAGACCGACAGGAAAATACCTGGATGGCTTGGCCACGTGGCATGGACGAGACACGAACACTGAGCTGATCCACACTCTGGTGATCGAGTGAAATGGCGAGTCATGACCGCCCACTCTTTCCGGCATGGCACATGATTGATTGATTGCATTTCTACATAGGATTCAAACTCATTCCGTTGTGTCACAGCATCCTTATGTTCTTGGTGCATTTTCTTGGAACTCAATCCAGTCTGTCACAAGATCATTATGATCATGGTGCTCTGTTGGTTTGTTCCCTAGAGGATCAGGGCCACACAACAAAGACACGCCATACATCTCCAGCTCCTCCCATAGATCCCAGCACAAAGCACGAACGCCTGGCAATACAATCACATATACTATCAATATTCATACTCTGGGTAGGTTAATAATTTGTTGCTCCCAGGTCTACGCAGCCGAAAATAGTTACCAGAACATGTTCCGGGGTCGAAGTAACTATGACCGGCGTGGTATTGATTCTTACGCCCATGGAGTGCAGACTCATTCATTCATTCATTCATTCTTTCATTCATTCATTCATTCAGTAGCATGTCCTGTGCAGAACCTCGCTGCCATAACAACCTTCCGGAAAACCTCTCGATCATAAGCAAGAGATTATCCGGCACATCCTGCACCCATCTTCTCTTTGGCCTTCCTCTTCCTCTCTTCCCAGGCATATACCCCTCCATTATTGTTCTCTCCAAAGTTTCGTGACGTTTCAAGTGACCAAAATATTTCAATTTTCTTTGTTTTATCGCTTTTAATAGCCAACCTTCTTCAATATTCAGCTCTTGAAGTATTGATGCATTTCTTCTTTTCTTTACCCATGATATTCCCGTTCCTGACTGTCTGTCTCTCTGTCTGTCTGTCTACACCTCGCTGTGGACATTTGTTCATTGCAATTAGATTCAGCAAATTCAGCTAACTCATTCATTGTCCATCTGCCGGCAGATTTCTAACATGCGCATCGTGCAGGTGGGACATTTTATGTTTCCGGTATTTGCCGGGAGAACCTGGCGTTGTATCCAATACCCAGGACTACTTAAAACAGGGGCGGGGACAGTACCTTTAAGCCACTCCATACAACGTCATTAACTCTAAATGATTATTGAGAATGTTAATGGTGCCTTGCCTATTTCGTGGTAACGTATAAAACCTACTGTCTCACAATTCTCAGTCGGGGACACAATAACATCGGTGGTTGTCTATTGACACACACACACACACTCACACAGAGAGAGAGAGAGAGAGAGAGAGAGAGAGAGAGAGAGAGAGAGAGAGAGAGAAGAGAGGGAGAGAGAAAAGAGAGAGAGAGAGACAGACAGAAAGAGGGAGGTGGGAGTGAGAGAGGAGGAAAGAGAGAATTTGCGGAGTAAGAGAAAGAAGAGTATTAGAGAAGGAGAGAGAGGGAGAGTGTGAGAGAAGGAGAGAGGGGGAGTGTGAGAGAGAGAGCGAGAGAGACAGAGTGGGAGAATGAGAGAGGAGAGAGCGAGTGAACGAATGAGAGAGAAACTGAGAATGAGGTAGAGTGACAGAGAGTATGACTGTATATATATCTTTGCTGCTAATAGGAGTGTAAATTGATACACCTTGGCATATGGGTGGTCACGACGTTACGAGACGTGTGTTCAGCTCCCTTTCTTCACATCTGTCTTGGAGAGGCGACATCCAGAACATTCTTAAAATCATGCGCTGTTTTATGAGACTGGGTCAAACCCAGACGCGTGCTGGCCAAAGATAGGAACACTCTAACTACTGGGGATAGAACTCGGGAACAGTCTTTGAAAGCAACCACTCTATCTGTTATGCTGTCGCCTCTTCAGTGGAAATGGAACGTTTTAATTAGTTCAAGACGAAAAGGTAGCCGACGAAATGGTATAATTTATTGCAGTATACCTGGTTAGAAATTAACCTCTATTCTTGAGAAGATCGCATTGATTTTAACAATGGTTATGAGGGCCGGTCGTATAGAAGGCAATTGCAAACTCATTGGAACCTTGCCGTCTTGACAGACAATAGTTTGTTACATTGTGCTTCAAAAAGGCATAATAATTACAACCCATGGCAGTGGTGAATGTTACTGATAAGGCCAATTCGTGCTGTAAATGTTCGTCCACAGTGGATGCATGTGAACACATGGTCATTTCCACTATCATGCACCATCTTACGTCTCACACGCTCGGTGTGTCACTTATCTGCAATTATTTTCTCCTTTGTCTTTATTCCAATTCTGATATTTGCCCTACATTTAACACGTTCAGCGGCGACTTGCTCCCAGTGTGCATTATCAAAGCCTGTATCAATCATGTCCCGCTTACACACATCTTTGTATCGTAGTAGAGGCTGACCCTGAGATCTCTTACCCATCTGTAATTCACCAAAAAAGACGTTCTTTGGTATTCTACCATCATCCATCCTCCTTCTAAGAAGACTGAGCATGGAATATACCGCCACACAACCTGATCTTTCCAATACTTCAGTATTTGTGATGTTGTCTTGCCGCTTAATACCAAGATTTTTTCGCAGACGCTGCGTATGAAAGCTGTTTAAACGTTTCTCTTGGTGTGAGTAAGTTGTCCAGGCTTCACTGCCATAAAGAATAGTACTAAGGACACAGACTTGATAGACAAGGACTTTTGTTTTGGCCGTAAGCTTCCTGTTCTCCCAGGCTCCTTTTGTTAATTGTTCATTGTTGTTGCTGCCTTACCAATCATTAAGACCGGGGATGGAGTTATACCTCTCCATAGCACAAAGCCTGGGCTAAAATATAGAGACCACGTGTTGCCCATGCATCATGATCCCTCTCTCGGTCTGTCTAGTTCATTGCAGAGAAAAGGTAACAGCAATACATCTGGAACAAGACAAGCTGCAGAAGCTGCCGGACCAGCAAAGCAATGCTCTAACTGTCCTCCTGTCGGAGCTTCCATCCTAGACCAGTTGCCAACCAAGGCTTAGGGCCTGGTCTGCCATGACATTTTGTCTTTACGTTGCAATTGCAAGGTACTGAATGTAAACATTCCGAAAGATTAACCTTGTCAACAAATGTGTGAATAAGTCTGATGTGTCGGCCGAAAGGCGCAAATATCGCAGCTGTGTTGTAAACAGGCACAACATAATTACGACCGAAACAAACATTTCGGACGAACGAAGACGTAGAGGAAGAATGTAAAGAATGTAAAATTGCCTAGAAAATTACAAAAGACCAATACATGTTGGGGTGGAATGCAACGTTGTGTAAAGGACATGCAACTTATGGTATTTACCTAGTTGCGCAATTACAATTGTAGTATTGTTTGTGAATACAAAGCTACCAACCTGTCTTTCTGTATGTCAAATGTGTAACGTTATGACAGTCAAGGTCACAGACAGTAAATGTCGGTTTACACGCCTACAGTCGCGCTAGACGTTTGGTGCTGGTCCCATGTTTGTACAGACCAACCGGCACTCTGTGCGTCACGTGGTTAGTGTCCCACACACTGGCTGCCTTTACTTCCCTCGGCATATCCTGGTACTCATTTTAAACTGGGTCGACTTGGGAATATAGGTCAATTTAAAAAAAAAAAAAGAACATATCCGCCCCGATGAGGATCGAACCCATGGCTCCCAGGGCTGACAGGCGAGCGTCTAGCTCTTCGCTAACGTCACTCCTTTAATGCTACCACGACACCCACTACGCCACCGCCGCCCCCACAATGCTACCACGACACCCACTACGCCACCGGCGCTCCCACAACGCTACCACGGCTCCCACTACGCCACCGCCGCTCACACTAAGCTACCAGGGCTCCCACTACACCACCGTAGCTCCCACAACGCTACCACGGCTCCTACTACGCTACAACCGCTCCCAAAATCGCTACAACGGCTCCCATTACGCCACCGCCGCTCCCACAACGCACCACGGCTCCCATTACGCCTCTGCCTCTCCTATAACGCTACCACGACTCCCACTTTGCGAAAGAGGTGGTGTCCATTATAGTTACAGAAACCTGACGATAACTCTCATTGATTTTTAGAAAAGCTATTCCATTTGGGCCAGTCTGCCAAGGAACGTAACCCCAGGGTAAGAGGACACTACCTTTGTGTCTTCTTCTTCTTCTGCACTTTATTCCCCGTTGGGGTATTGGCCCTCTACCAAACCTTGCCAAACCGTTCTATATTTTGCAGCTTTCTTTCTGCCCTCTCAATAATATTCATCTCTGTAATTTTCTTCTCATTGTGTATTTCATTTGACTTGAGGGTTCCAGACAAGGATATGCAGACAGGCAGGCAGGCAGGCAGACAGACACCACGCCTGAGGCGTGCGTGCGTGAATGTAGACGTGTGCACGTGACTACGTGCATGCACGAATGGATAGAAGAATGTAGGTTCGTACGTATGGCTATTTTCCCTTGTGTCTACATAATTATCTGGTATCCGCGTTGATGTTTTCTAACTTTCTATTTTAGCTAAGTGGTCTGACATTCCATGTACTAACATTTAAAGGATTTTTAACATTTATCATATTTTAAAGTGCACCATTAGTATGGGGACTCAACGCTGGCTGTTGAAGATGATGACTGAGCAGTTATGGGAAAGCCCTGAGTGCAATGATGTCGGTTCTTGACTCAACTCAATATTTAATTTGTATACATTTGCTTGATAACGACCGGGTATCACCTGTAGCGCATGATGCTCCGTACCGGACGATGAGACTCCACCGGAACCCACATTAACGTCATTATCTTTATCAATTTTGCTAAGAATCATAATTGTCTTGGGAAAATACAGTGGTGGTTTCCCCTTGCTTTCCGCTAAGTCGCAAAGGCAACTAATGAAATACATCACAAAGAAGCAGTTATCACGTGTTGGCCACATTAGGACAAGACAAAAACTGGAACATGTTGTGACAATCGCAACGATATGTGGAAAGAAAGATAGAGGAAGACAGCGTGAGAAAATTATTGACAGTCTTGTGTCATGGCACGGATGAGAGTAAAAACACGAATTCATCCATGTTGTCTTAGATTGCGATTTGTGGAGAGGCATGTTTGCCCACGCCATCGGCAAGTCAGTGGGTGATGATGATACATAGTAATCTGAACAATGAAGCATGGTTTGTCTGTTTGCGTTGATTATGTGAACGTGGATGCATTGATCCTCCCCACTAAACACTGGACAAATGAATTCTTCGTTACCGTATGTAACACTGTGGGAATTCATTCTGGAGCACCCAGGCTTGTGACCTTTAGCGGACAATAACTGAAGCCACGTATACGTGCAACCAACCTGTTAGCTTTCCAATTAGGTTGTTTGAGTAATAGTGACGTTTGCCTCCATTGAGTGTTCATTTTGGTGCAAATGTGACATTTACCAGTGTTCGTTGAGGTGGGGGTCACGTGATGTGTAAGTCGCGTGGGTGGCTTGTCACGTGGGTGTATTGCGACCGGAATGTTCTTCCGTGACACTTTACTTGTTGACACGTGTTATCCCCTTGATTCATCTTGTGTATGTGTTTTGTTTATTCTTATTAAGTATATGTCAGGTCTTAGTCAGATATGACTGAGCTACTGTGTGACAGTAGACAGGTACTACCTGCTTTCTGTTAGCGTCGAATGTCCGGAGGCGCTCACCAAACCTGACACCCCACATTGTACCAACGGCTTCCGGCGGATGAGCGAAATTAGGAGGTACAATCCTTACCCCAGTGCGAGGAAATGCAACCTAAAGACTAAACGTCATGCACGGCAGTCCAAGCCCTAAGCCTTGGTCAGCAATTGGTCTAGGATGGAAGCTCCGACAAGCGGGCAGTTAGAATATTGCTTTGCTGATCTGACAGCTTCTGCAGCTTGTCTTGTTCCAGACGTATTGGTGATATCTTTCTTTCTGGAGCAAGCTAGACAGGCCAAAAGAGGGATCATGTTGCATGGGCAACACATGGTCTCTAAATTCAACCCAGGGTTATGTTATGGAGAGATAATTTCATTTTATAAACTATCGTCTGTTCAGACGGCAAAGTGCCAATCAGTCAGTCAGTCATTAATATATATATATTTATAGGATATTGCAGTCAACACCAACATATTTTCAACTGCTGTTGACGTGTTGGCAAGTTTTACGATCAGTAGTTTAATTAATGCCGGTCTCCCTGGAGAAGGTGTTAACGACGCTGTTCGTAATCCCATATACTCTCGTA
Organism: Cepaea nemoralis; assembly: GCA_014155875.1. Taxonomy (NCBI): domain Eukaryota; kingdom Metazoa; phylum Mollusca; class Gastropoda; order Stylommatophora; family Helicidae; genus Cepaea; species Cepaea nemoralis. Next base: position 152,173 of record JACEFZ010012420.1, read on the forward strand.
AGAAACACAGCTGCGCGAAATTCGGCAGCTGATCGCGTCGCGTTAGTTACTTACGGAGGGTATGTGAGCCGGTCGTTCAGAAAGCAATGGCAAACTACTGAACGTAAAATTTGCCAAGACATCAACAGCAGCTAAAAAATGCTGGTGTTGACTGCAATATCCTGTAAAGGAAATGTGCAAAAAAAAAAAAAGTGTCATTAGTACATAAATAGTTGAAATTACTGTTCTGAACGACCTGGCAGGCCAGGGCGACACCACAGAGGTGGGGGGTCACGTGCTGTGTAAGTCACGTGGGCAGCTTGTCACGTTTGTGTATTGCGGCTATAATGTTGCTTCCGTGACAGTTCACTTGTTGACACGTGGTTTCCACCGGGGATAGCTTTTGTATGTGTTTTGTTATTATTATTATTATTATTATTATTATTATTATTATTATTATTATTATTATTATTATATACATAGGTGAAATTACTCTGAATGACCTGGTAGGTCAGAGCGACGTGATAGAGTCGGGGTCACGTTAAGTCGCGTGGGAGGCTTGTCACGTGGATGTATTGCGACTGACATGTTGCTTCCAAGAATGAGTCTCTTGTTGTCACGTGTTGTCCCCGTGGGTGTCCTTTGGTATGTGCGTTGTTTATTCTTATTATGATATTAGTAGGTTAATTTACTGTTCTGAATGAAAATCTAAACAATGCTTTCGTGTAGCGAATTTTAATAACGAAGACACAAACAATAAATTGCACGATTTATTGACAGGCATATTTTACCGCATCTCGCCAGGTACATGCTGCAGAATTCACACAATATAAAGTAAAATCGCTAAATAAATCCTTCAAGCCGAAATATACACATGTTCGCACAGTAATGTCCCTTGTCTGTCACGGTAATTTTAAACTGACTGTCAAGTCTTTCTCTTTGCACAAAACTGACCTATGTAGATTGATCATTATGGCTTCTGCAAAGTATAACAAGCGACTATTTTGTGTATTAAACAACACGCGAAAGGCACTGTTTCTATGAATAGCATGGCCTGTTTCCAACATGTGCCGTGTAATCGATGAATCGGGAAGTGTGTGGTGTGTCGGACTCCCTAGGCTCCCTTTGCCTGTGTGTAGTATCTTATCAATCCAATTAGGTATGTGTTCACCCACTCTGTTGTTCAATTGCCGCTATGTTCTGCCGATGGTGGTAGACTGGCACCTGCATGTCAATTGGTAAACGCATGTAACATCTGATCTTTTTCTATTAAAATTTTTCTATCTGTAGTTTTTAGGCAATCTGTTGATGTGTGTGTTCTTTTGTAAGTGATGTCGTTAATTCTTTTGTGCACTCATTTGGTATTCCGGGTGTTGTGTTGGTTTTCAGTTTCCCTGCAATTTTCCTCAAGCCATTGTTTTTTTTTTTTTTTTTTTTTTGGTTGCCACTTTGCATAGTTTCCTAATTTTCCTGTTAATCTTCTCATAATTTTCATGGTTATGTTTGTTATTTCTTCTCATTTCCATGAATTTTAAGAAGCATTCTGTCATCCATTTCTAGCCTCTCATTTTCTTTATTTTCGGGATGGTTGTTTCTTCAGCTTGGTTGACATTGGTCGCTGACATCTTGAAATATTTCCATATCGGACAGCGCCATGTATCAACGGCAGGTATACAGTATCATTGCTATGTACTAATAGAGTGTATACTGTACAATTAAGAATCGACAAGATTAGACTAGAGTTAATGACAGTATATTGACAAGCACTAAGAAAACGTGATGAGCAGAACACACGTAGAGTAGTGATGATGAATCATGAGCAAAGGGAAACTACTCGAGAGTCCACGATGACGTGAGCGGAAGGAACTGACGTCACGGCGATGTGCGCTCTAGAAGTCACTTCGGCCGAAGCTCTGCTCTTGGAAGGTTGTCTGCAAAGTTCCCAGACGTTTGTGAACATCAAGTAAAGCATCGTAAGATTGCTGTTAAGTTCGCCAAGATGCCTGTTGATAGAACAGAACCCCAACTCAACTTGTTATGCCGAGACGGCAGAAAGTGCACGAAGTGCCGATGTCGAGGGTGATTGTGCTGCTAGCCAAGATGGCCGGCAAGAGAATCGTGAGATGGTCTGACATTAAAATGTTACTAGTGTAGCTCAGAATAGAAGTATTAACTCCAAGACGATAGTTACTAATACAATAAATTAAGAACAGTTACGCCAGTCGTCATATATTTAAATACGAGGTGCATCTACCCTCTAAAAGATAATGAGCATGGTGTAACCCAGGACGACTGGATGTTATCACAATTTTCAAGAATTAAAGATTGTGTTGTAAGACGCTGAGTTTGCTCTTCCTACATTTGCTACGTTGTGTGTATTTCGTGAAATTGTCGGAGAATCTGCTCACCGAGCCACATAAATGTCAAGCAGGTTTTTGGCAGACAATGCATCAAATCTGATTTTTACCTCTACGTTGAATTGATCTTTTATCTCCTCACTCTTCAGTGCCCGTAGATCAAATTTTGTGTTTCTTGGTATATACTTGACATTCTTTAATTTTATATGTATAATGATTATTATTAATCTGTGGTTGCTGTAGCAGTCTGCGCTTGGTATAGTGTCAGCGACGTTTAAGACATTTTGAAATCTTCTGTTGATGAGAATGTAATCAGTCTGATTTCTGATCTTATGATCAGGACTCCTCCATGTTCATAATCGCCGTGGGTGATGCTGATGCCAGGTGTTGTCAATCATCATAGCATGCTCTTTTTCCCACTGTACATGTCTGCAACCTACTTAATTCTGTTCCCATAGTCCATGCTTGTTGATTTCCAACTTATGCATTTAAGTCAACCATTATGATATTTACTTCAGAATCCTTGCATTTCTTGAAGGCCAGTGAAGAGTACCAAAACGAATGGAACAAGTAGCAGTCTGATTTCAAGTCCGTCTGATCTCGGGATTTTGTGTGTTAGCCAGATAAATGGTCACTCCCTGCGGTACCATTCTCTCTAAGCCGTGACGATCTATCCTTATTTTTGCACTATACACAAGAATCCAAAGGGCCCCGACTACATCTGCGTTTTCATGCACGAATACCCCACCAAGTAGTGCAGACCAACCGAACTGTGTGCCTGCTGGTTTCCCACCACACAAACCAGTACTGAGAAGTAAAAATAATCAACATAAGCTGTATATTTTTGATTATTTCATGGAAGCTTGCCATCCTGCCGAAGCAGGCCTGTCTACACCTTTCTGATCATACTCTGTAAGTCCGTTGCAATTACCACATGCGTGTGCTGTTTGTCTTCCAGCTAGCGGAATGTCGCCTTGACTCCATCCACCTCCACCTCCATTCTCAGACTAGAAATAAATACTGATAGATTGATACAAGTCACACAACTGGAGATCCTCTGGGAAGACCAAGCAATAATGTTAGGCCGTCGGTGCTTATTTTCCCTTCCAGTGAACAGAGCAACAAAACAAAGGGGTGTAACTGTCCAGTAATGAGACAAGGGAAGCTAATACTTAAAGAAAGCAGTAGTAGTTGCCCTGTGACACCTGATGGACTCCATAATCTTTACTTTTAGGGTACGTTATAGGAAAATGGGAGATTCTGAGTTCAGAAACTAAAGACTATTACTGAGGGATGTAATTTTCGTCTCTCTCTCCCCCTCCCCCACCCCCTTAAGTGTGTGTGTGATGTGCGTGTGTGTGTCTGTGTGCGTGTGTCTGTATGTGTGTGTTTGTGTGTGTATGTGTGTGTGTGTTTGTGTGCGTGTGTCTGTGTGTATGTGTGTGTGTGTCTCCGTGGCGAAGTGGTCAAGCCGTTTGACTCGGGCTCCGAAGGTTGTGGGTTCGATTCTGGGCCGCGTCCTTCGGTTCACGTGAGAAATACTTCGGAGACTCCCGTGGGTCGTCGCTAGAGCTACGGAGTTCGTGCTTTGTGCTACTCTTTCCGTGGTGCAGAAAGAGACCGAGCCATATGAGATAAAACCCGGTGCAGTGAAGTCGACTTTTAGAGACTTTATAAGTGTGTGTGTGTGGTGTGTGTGTGATGTATATATATATATATATATATATAATATATATATATATATATATATATATATATATATATATATATATATATATATATATATATATATACCGTTTACATGTTTCCTTTATAACCACATGTGTAAGTACAATAACAGGTTGCAATACCCAACAATGCATGTTCAAGTATATCATCTTTATTCAGTGCCTTGTCGGCTGGCGTAAACGATCTTGCTTCTTCACAAATTGCGGCATGGATTAATTAGTGTATTGACTCTCTTCTGTGCCATGACACAAGACTGTCAAGAATTTTCTCACACCGTCTTCCTTTATCTCTCTTTCCACATATCGTTCCAGTTGTCACAACATGTTCCAGTTTTTGTCTTCTCATAGTGTGGCCAAAAAAGATGATTGATCTTTCTGATGTATGTGATAAGTTTTGCTTACGGCTTCCCTTAGGGAGTTGAGATATCTCATTTTGGCTGTATGTGTGGGTGAGCAGGGGATTGTGGTGGTTGGGGGAAGCATGTGGGGGAGTGTGGGTGGGAGATGTGTGTGTGTGTGGATGGGGAATGTGTGGGTGGGGTGTATGAGTGGCTTAGGGATGTGTAGGTGGGCGAGGGAGTTGTATGTGTCGGGGTGGGATGTGTGAGTGGGTGGAGGATGTGTGTGGGGGTAGTGGTATTGTGTATCGAGAGATGTTTAGTTGGGAGTGGGTGGGTGGGGGTGTGTGGGTGCGTAGTGGAGGATGTATGCGTGAGTGTGTGTGTGTTGGTGGACGGGTAGGGAATGTGTGTGTGGGTGGGGAGAGGTGTGTGGTGTGTTGGTTGGTGATATTGTGTGGGTGAGGTATGTGTGTGTGGGTGGAGGATTTTTGTCGTGTGTGAGTGGGGTATGTGGGGTGGATGGGTAAGGGTATCTGTGTGGGTGTGGGTGGGAATATTGTGTGGTATCTGGGTGGGGGATATGTGTGTAGTGTGTAAGTGGGGATGTTGTTGGTGAGGGATATGTGTGTGTGTGGTGCGTGGGTGGGAATAGTGCGTGGTAGGGGGTGTATGTGATGTGCGGGTGGGGGATTGTGTGGTGGGGGATTAGGTTTAAGGCATGTGTGGGTGGGTGGAAGTTGTATGTGTGGGTGGTGGGGTGTGTGTGAGTGGATTGGGGATGTTATGGGTGGTTAGGGAGATGTGTGTGTGTGTGGGGGGGGGGGGGGTATGGACATGTCAGTTGGTGGGGATGTGTGTGTATGTTTTGGGGATGTGTGAGTGGATGTGCGATGTGTGGTTGGTGGGGGGATTGTGTGTGTGGGTGGGGAATATGTTGTCAATGGAGATGTGGCTGGGGGATGGGTGGTTTGAGGTGTGTGGGGGGAGGGGGGG
>JACEFZ010012421.1:0-27500 GCA_014155875.1 Cepaea nemoralis
AAATAAAAATGGTCTTACTTACCTCAGAATTCCGAGCTGTGCATATCCTCTTATTCTTGGACCCTGCCTTGCATCACTGTTTCCCCCCACCTCCCCCCCCCCCCCCCCCACCGAAACAACAGTGGTGTTTAATATGGCCAGGATGTTTCAGTTTCTGAGATATGATATCGTTTATGTGCCAGTTCTCTTCTATGCTCAGGTCTTGTAGAGTTTCAGTATTTTTCTTTTCCTTCGTTCTCAATATTCAAAGAATTGTTCTGTAACATTTGACCTCAAAAGCAACAATTCTCGTCTTTAGTGCTTCCGAAACGTTGAGATATCTGATTCAGTGCCGAAGGATAATATGTCGTCATGTGTGACGTCCCATTTGGACAATATATCATCACACAAGGGTTATCGTGTTAATTGTTTCATTTCGTGTACCTTCCCCAATTTGAATACTCAGTGAATGTAAATTTACAGTGTAATACTTGTTCATATGATTTGTACTATGTTTGGTCCAAACCTCTTTTTTTGTTTTGCTTGGCACTGAATCAGTTAAGTTGAGTTGTTTTGAGTCAAGAGCAGACATGATAGCACTAGGGACATTCCCATATGAGCTACGTCTCGACCTTACACAACCAGTCCTAATTCTGACTGCGAAACTTTTCACACTAGTGTACAGTGCATAACATTGGGGGTGGGGGATAACACTAATAAGCATTGAAAGTGTGACACCCCTTAAACAATTGTGAGAACCCTTGATATACATATTGTGATATGCACACAACGAAAAAAGGTCACTGAGGTCAGAAGCTATCGGAGTTGTTAGCTAGAAATGGTGTCGGTTCGCATATCACAAACTATCATGTGACCTTTATAATGTTATGTGTTTGGGGAAGCTGGCACACATTTTCATGTGCTGTTGGTTGTAGCCAACGATGCAAACCGGCATAATTATGCTGTTGAAATTTCCTTGGGGCAGTTTTTTTTTTTTTTCTCAAGTAGAAGATCAGCAATGCGCTTTAAGGTACAAAAAAGCAGTGAAATACAGACCGGATAAGGCGAACTCACCTGAGACTTAATAAATAGTTAATCTTATGAGAAATTCCTCTTATAAGAGTTCAAGCATATAGTAATACATTTACAACGTACAATATTGGATCCTAGATCGCATTGGGGAAAGGGGGGGAAGGGGGGTGAAATGGTGAGGTGATGGAAGAAATGTAAATTAGACAAATACATAATGTGTGTCCATTAGCCCGTGACGGTTATAAAATATACATTCGGGGAAACGTTAAAAGTCCCAGGCAGAGTTTCAAAACATTGACAGTAAAACGAGGTATATACAAAAAAGCTCAAGCAAAGGCAGCATTTCATAAGATGAAGAATATTCTCTTTAATTTAATCTTGCCAATCAAGGTGAGCCGGTCTCCCTGCTCCAGGGGTTTCACAACTTTCTCCGTAATATCGTATACTCTCGTCAGTAATGTGACGTGCGCGAGAATTGGTAGCGGTTCTTTCCGCGTCGGTAACTTACGGGGTATGTGATCCGGTCGCTCAGAAAGCAGTGGCAAACTACTGAGCGTAATCTTTCCAAGAAATCAACAATCAGCTGAAAAATGCTGATGTTGACAGCGATGTCCTGTAAAAGATAAGCGAACAACAACAAAAAATTCAAGGTAAGCTAAAGAGTTCTTAAGAGCTATATTGAGGCAGTCTTGATGTACAGAAGCATATCATGAACATTAAATAATAAGTCACAACCAAAAGGTTGCATGATTTATTGCCTGGTATATTTCGCTGCATCTCATCGGATGCATACTGCAGTTATGCACCATAAGAAGTGCTCTTTCAGACTTTAAGTTATTTGCATATCTTTTACAGCACGTCGCAGTCAACACCATCATTTTTGGCAGCTTATGATTTCTTGACAAGTTTAAGTTCAGTAGTCTGCCATTGTCTCCGTGGCAAAGCGCTGACTGACGCGATTCGTAAGGCAGCTTACCCGCGTTCGAAACACAGCTGCCACAGATTTGGCATCAGCCGCGTTGCGCTGGGTTTCAACGAGTGGGTATGGGAGTCGGTCGTTCAGAAAGCAATGGCAAACTACTGAAAGTAAACTTGCCAAAACATCAACAACAGCAGTAAAATGCTGGTGTTGACAGCGATGTCCTGTAAAAAGGATATTTTAAAGCAAAAAATATGTGAGGCATTATGTGGAAGCTGTGAAGATGTGCTTGTATAGAAGAAGAATGATGAGAACAACGTGTACAGATACAAAGAGCAATGAGTATATCTTGAGAGAAGTTGCCACACAACGAACGCTGTTTCCTTGCATCAGAAGAAGACATCCCCGTCTCTATTTCCGTTTCTTCTACTCGTATCTTCATTTTCTGTAGTTTTCTTGGAGACTCCTGGGGAGTCGTCGCAGGAGCTACGGAATTCGTGATTTGTGCGACGCTTTCGGCAGGCCGGAAAGAAACTGTGGAAAGAAACTCAGTCAAGTGATGTAAACCCTGGTGTGATCAAGTAGATCATATTGCCTGTTAAACCCTTTGAAACGCTTTAAACTTGTGTATAAACAAAACAGGGTCATAATCTGAGTATAGTTTTATTGTGCATATCATCATCATCAAGTGCTATGCCTACTGGCGTAGGCGGTCATGACTCCCCACAGATCTCGGTCATTGGTTTTCTGGATCAACTCTACCGTTGATATTCCTCTATGCCACCGACGCAAACCATCCACCATAATTTCTCTTGGTCTGCGTCCACCTCTCTTCCCCTCAATCTATCCAGTTGTCACGATGTTCTCCAAAGCCTCTCTTCTCATCACATAACCAAAAAAAGTTGTTTGCCTCTTTCTTATTGTTTTATATAATGTTCTAGTTTCATTAGCCTCTTTCGGGCGTTCGTTGTTAGTTACTTTCGCAGTCCAAGGAATTCGCAACATTCGTCTCAGGAACCACATTGTACATACATTTATATAATTTTTTATTTTGTATAAATGTATAATTCGTACATTATTATTTCAGTCATTTAACATATTGTCACGATACTCTTGTTATTTTGTTTATTTGTTTCAGATGATAGCTGACGTCACTGTTTTGTCTGTCGGAAAAGAATATTAGAATTGAAAAGCTGCATTGTGTTTGTATTTCTTTACACTGACAGAAAGGCGGGGCTCACCAAATCCGAGACAACACATTGCGCCTCGCGATGAAGCACAATTGGGAGGATACACGACTTAACCTGGTGCGAGGAAATGCAAACTAAAGACTACATGTGATGGCAGGGTAGACTAGGCCCTAAGCCTTGATCAGCAACTAGTCTAGGATAGAAGCTCTGACTGGTGGACAGTTAGAGCATTGCTTTGCTGAACCGGCAGCTTCTGCAGCTTGTTTGTTCCAGACGTGTTGATGTTACCTTTCCTCTGGAATAAACTAGGCAGGCCAAGAGAGGGATCATGCTGCATGGGCAACACATAATTCAGGCCGTGTGCTACTGAGAGGTTATTAGGCCTTTTATGAAGCACAAATTAACAAACTATAGTTTTGTAAAGACGACACGATCTTGCTTCAGTCACCAGGTGCATGTGTGTGTGTGTGTGTGTGTGTGCGTGTGTGTGTGTGTGTGTGTTTGAGCGGGTGTGTGTGTGAGTGTTTATGTAGGTGTGTGTGTGGGTGTGTGTGTGCCAGAAAGTCAACGCTGAAGTCTGAATATCAGAAAAAGAGAAGCAATTGTAACTATATAAGGAGCCAAAAAGAACTTAAATGCCGCTTGAAAGTGACTGGAACCCGCCTGAATTTTGGCACTTTGAAAACATCAGATCACATGTGTGTTGAATAAGTTTAATGCGGAACTGTGTTTGTGTGTGTTTGTGTGTGTAAGTATATATGTATATATAATGTTGTGTATGTTTGCGTGTGTAGGTCGGTGTGTCTACAAACACAGAGGTGAAATGAATGTCTTCTTCTTCCTCTTCTTCTTCTTCTTCTTCTTCTTCTTCTTCTTCTTCTTCTTCTTCTTCTTCTTCTTCTTCTTCGTGTCATCTCCCATTGGCGAATAGTTAACCGTCCGGCCTGGCACTTCGTTCACTTGTTCATGACAGTTTAGATGAATCTACTCCAGTTTCCTAGGCGATGCGGTAGTCAATCCCGCGCCAACCTTGAATCTGTGGCGTTACTGTAGTGACTACTTGGTTAACTTTGTTGCACTGTGTGTTCATTGGTAATCTTCTTCTTCCTCTTCATGCTCCTTTTCTTATTCGTCTTTTTCTTCTTCTTCCTCTGCTACTACTTTTTTTTTTTTTTTTTTTTTTTTGCATATCCTATATACAGGACAATTGCAGTCAACACCAGCATTTTTCAGCTGATGTTGATGTCTTGGTAAGTTTTACGCTCAGTAGATTGCCATTGCTTCCTGAACGACCGGCTAATATACCTTTCCGTAAGAAACCAACGCGACGCGATCGGCTGCCGAATCTCGCGCAGTTATGTTTCGTACGAGGATATACAGGATTACGAACAGCGTCCTTAACACTTCGTCAAGGACATGGCATTCTACTACTGCTGATATAACTTCTACTTCTGCTGCTGCTACTACTGCTGTTGCTACTACTGATGCTGCTATTACTACTACTACTACTACTACTACAGCTGCTATTACTATTCCTGCTGCTACTACTAATACTACTGTTGCTACTACTACTATTAGTACTGCTGCTGCTGCTGCTGCTGCTGCTACTACTACTACTACTACTACTACTACTACTACTACTACTACTACTACTACTACTACTACTACTACTGCTACTACTACTACTACTACTACTGTTGCTACTACTACTATTAGTACTGCTGCTGCTACTACTACTACTACTACTACTACTACTACTACTACTACTACTACTACTACTACTACTACTGCTACTACTACTACTACTGTTGCTACTACTACTATTAGTACTGCTGCTACTACTACTACTACTACTACTACTACTACTACTACTACTACTACTACAACTACTACTACTACTACTACTACTACTACTACTACTACTACTACTACTACTACTACTACTGCTACTACTACTACTACTACTACTACAACTACTACTACTACTACTACTACTACTACTGCCGCCACCACCACCACCACCATCACCACCACCACTACTACTACTACAACTGCTGCTGCTGCTTCTGCTTCTGACACTACTACTGATGTTGCTACTACTACTACTACTACTACTACTACTACTACTACTACTACTACTACTACTACTACTACTACTGCTACTACTACTACTACTGTTGCTACTACTACTATTAGTACTGCTGCTGCTGCTGCTACTACTACTACTACTACTACTACTACTACTACTACTACTACTACTACTGCTACTACTACTACTACTGTTGCTACTACTACTATTAGTACTGCTGCTGCTGCTGCTACTACTACTACTACTACTACTACTACTACTACTACTACTACTACTACTACTACTACTACTGCTACTACTGCTACTACTACTACTACTACTACAACTACTACTACTACTACTACTACTACTACTACTACTACTACTACTGCTACTACTGCTACTACTACTACTACTACTACAACTACTACTACTACTACTACTACTACTGCCACCACCACCACCACCATCACCACCACCACCACTACTACTACAACTGCTGCTGCTGCTTCTGCTTCTGACACTACTACTGATGTTGCTACTACTACTACTACTACTACTACTACTACTACTACTACTACTACTACTACTACTACTACTACTACTACTACTGCTACTACTACTACTACTACAACTACTACTGCAACAAATACTACTACTGTTGTTGCTTCTACTACTCAATCAATCAATCATGTGCCATGCCGGAAAGCGTGGGCGGTCATGACTCGCCATTTCACTCGAACACCAGCGTCGTGGATCATCTCAGTGTTCCTGTCTCGTCCATGCCATGTGGTTAAGCCATCCAGGTATTTTCCTCTCGGTCTTCCTCTTGGTCTGTTCCCTTCGATCTTGCCAACTGTTACTAAGTTCTCCAATCCATTTCTTATCATAACATGTCCAAACAATGTTGACTGTCTACGTCTAATTTCTCGAATCAATTTACGATTATTTTCAGTTTCCTCCAGTAGTACTTGGTCATTGGTTTTTCTGTCTGTCCATGGTATTCTTTGCATTTTCCTCAGAAACCACATTTCTGCAGCCATCAGATGTTTTTCAGCTTGACAGCACTTTGTCCAAGTTTCACATCCATACAAAAGAACAGGTTCTATGTATCCCCTTAACACTCTTTTTCTAGTTTAAATTGACATATTTTTATTGGTCAGAATGTTTTTCATCTTTCTAAAGGCTATTTTCGCCATGACGATTCTTGTTCTAATCTCTTCAAGGCATCTCCCATCAGATGGTATGCTTCTACTACTGCTGTTTTTATAACTGCTACTAGTTTCATTGTTGCGGCTTCTACTACTGCTACTCCTACTACTGCTATAACTGCTGCTGATTATTCTGCAACTACTACAAATCTTCAACTCTTGTGTGATTCAAGTGCTAACGTATGGATGTGAAAGTTGGAAGTCAACGGTAGGTTTAGATAAAAAAAATTATACAATTTTGAGAACAAATGTCTTAGAAGAATTCTAAACCTCCACTGGAAATATTTTAGAACCAATACTCAAATAAGACAAGAGACTACGCAAGATATGTTATCCAATTTTATAAGAAAACGCCGTTTGTACTACATCGGCCATGTACTCAGAATGGACAAGACAAGACTCCTTACCATGCCCTCATATGGTCACCGTTAGGGAAAAGAACACGGGGAAGACCAAGAGAGACCCTGCGTAGAACCATCACCAGAGAAGGCTCATTCAACGGCCAAACAAACATCCAAGATCTATAACAGGTGGGAGTGAACCGCCAGACATGTAGAGCCATGACTTCTGCTCTATGCGCCGCTTTGGGCTCAAGAGGAAAGACTAATTAAACTAACTAACTACAAATACTACTATAACTACTATACTACTACTGTTGTTGTTGCTTCTACTACTGCTGTTACTACTACTGCTGCTACTAATGAACAGACAGTGTGACAAATGTAACCTATTATCAATGTACCAGAAGCCACTACGTGTAACCCCACAGACTGCAGTGTTCTACTTTAATCTGATATTTTGTCTTCCATCTGTCAAATGTCAAACAACATGATCTGCTTTATCATAGGCCACTTTGTGTAACGTTACCCAAAAAATCGTTATCTGTTAATTGTTATATGGTAATCGTTATATGGTAATTGTCATCTGGTAATCGAATCTATAGACAGCATCGCAGGTATTGTCTCACTGTTCACAATCTGAAACTGCGGTGGTTGTTGGTCACACGCTAAGTTCGTCGTTCTGTAAGTATGTTCTTTTCATATACAATTTATTGCTTCATATAAGAGAAAGTATTAACTCCTACAAGACTTTTGGTGTGTGTCACAGTGTGTAGCAGAAGCTTGTTGTCTCTCTCTCTCTCTCTCTCTCTCTCTCTCTCTCTCTCTCTCTCTCTCTCTCTCTCTCTCTCTCTCTCTCTCTCTCTCTCTCTCTCTCTCTCTCTCTCTCTCTCTCTCTCAGTGTTTTCCATTAGTGTTATGGGATAGGTCAAAAGTAAAGGATGACTGGCACCTTGTCGTCTTGATAGACGATAGTTTATAAAATGGAGTTAAACCTCTCCATAGCTTGCAGCCTGGGCTGGATGTAGAGACCATGTGTTGTCCATGTAAGTATGGTCCCTCTCAATAGCAGCACAATTGAGAGGGTACAGGCCTTATTCTCATGTGGGGAAGTGCAATCTAAAGACTTAATGTCATGGTTAGGCAGACAGACCAGGCCCTAGGCTTTGGTCAACAACTGGTCTAGGGTGGAAGCTCCGAGAGGCAGAGTATTGCTTTGCTGATCCAGCAACTTCTGCAGCTTGTCTTGGCGTATTGGTGTGACCTTTCGTCTGGAGTAAACTAGGCAGACCGAGAGAGGGATCTTGATGCATGGGCAACACATAATCTCTAAAGTCAGCTCAGGCTTTGTGTTATGGAGAATTATAACTATATTTAACAAAACTATCGTCTGTCATAACGGCAAGGTGCCAGTCATTGTTATGTCCATCATTTATTACATGTCCCGAGGATCTAAATTCACGTGTTAATCTTCTAATTTCCTGCAACGTATATATTCTTTTTTATATTATATATAAGTATCTCTATTTTTCAGAGTAATTCTGTCATGAATCTCTGTTTCTTTAGGATCTCTAGGACGTAAGGTGCGCACAAAATGTTCGATGACATGCACTGAAATGACAAAACTCCATGTAGACGATCTGCCATGTAATCCTCTATTGAACACCAGGTTGTGCATAGATGTATTCATGTACTTCCAGGCCTGGCATCCATCACGCTGAAGGCGATTGATTGTATCGGGGATCACCAGGCCTCTCAACCCGGGCATATCTTGGGATCTATTCTCCTATCATCGAGGAACAAACTAATATGCCAAACAGTCGTTAATGCCCTTTATATCTACTTCAGTGGCGTGATCGCCTCATCCATTCGGCCACCATAGTGCCTTTAACGGTTCCTGCTGTATATCTAACAGATTTCATTGCTGATCTTTCTGTATTCTGTCCGTTCATTGCAACCATCAAGGAAACGTGTTGCACACCAAGTCCATAGCCTTGTCTTTGAAATCGTTTTGCCTTGGCTATCATCTATAGTTTTCCTCAAATATAAACGCATGTGTATTGTTTAGCGCTCATAGAGATAGCAATAGGAAGTAGAGACTAGAGAACGTAATAGATAACATAAATCTATAGATACCGACAGGGATTCAAACCTGTCATCTTCAAATGACGACCGCGCCTCGCTGGTCTATCGTCTGTTCTTCTACGCATGACTTCAACTTGTTACGTAAACTTACTTTAGACTGTCAAGGAGTGGTCCCTCTCAGGCGAGCATTTGTTCACTTGGATGATCCATTCTGTCATCGTCTTGCTCATGTCTAGGTATCTGAGCTCGGGTTCACACAGGCAACAATAACTCCGTTCAATATATTATCGAACATTTATTGTATTTCAATATACAGTGCGTTGGCGCAGTGGGTTAACAATCCCGCGCTATGTTACATATCACAGATAGTTAACATCGTCACACATGGTTATCATAAACATTCTAGCAAACTATCTAGCCTATGTCTATATATCTATTGATATCTATTGAGTCCCTCTAAGGCAGGCCCTGTTGTCTCTCTGAAGTCCGTCTGTCCTCTGCCGGTCCACACGTGTCCCAATCCGACACGGGTGGTAACTCTGTCCGAGTTCCTCGTGGACCCCGCAATAGGCGGGCCACATCAGTGTCCACGGGACCCTGGACTCAATGACCAGTCCTTCGAGAAGGCTCTAGTTTACTCTGGCCTCGAGTGACTCACTTCTATCCCTTGGGCGGGAGTTGCAGCCCTTTAATTAATATCCACAAATGTGAGGCGGTGACAGGATTCCCCCCTCTCCCCTGATATGATGGTTTGTTATAGGGTAATTAGATCTGTTCTAATTCTGTCACCGAATCACATAAAGTCGGTGTTTGTAGTTTGGTGGACAGTAACCTGGTAACCTACATACTGGCATCAAAACTCATGTATTCTCCCATACACCACTTCTCTGATTTGGTGAAGAGATCACTCTCTCTCCTGTGTCCTTAAAAATGCTTATCTGACCGAAGTTACGTGACGTTTAGTAGTTGTTTTTACAACCCGTCCTTCTCATAGTACCCCACTGATACCAAGACAATTAACCTCTGTATTAAAGAGGATTAACAAGACCGAAGTCCTGGCTAATTAAGTACACCTTCAAATCTTGATCTGTGTGTGCATTTCAATACACTTTTACTCTCGTATGTTGTATAATGCTAAATATGTAGTTACGTTGTTATTTTATCCCCTCAGACTACATGTGTCCCTGTTGGCTTGTTAGTGTGTTGACTAATAAGTTGCTGTTTCTAATAAAGTGATTGCATTTTAAATTGATAGTGTTCAGTTTTAAGTTTTGTGTAAAGTGTGTGCTGAATGTGTGGCTTATTTCCAAGCGTCACGAGTTGGGATAACCTCAATCATGAATTACTCCACTGTGTGCAATACATGATCAGGCCTTCCAAGTAGTGGTGCTTAGATGTATCCTACCTACTAAACTAAGTATCTTAAACTAACTCCTAAACTAAGTATATTAAACTAACTACTAAACATGTATCAACAATTTAGACAAGTCATGCAGTTTACATGAAAGACGCAGACAAATTAAAATAAATACGTTTTGCGTACAATTTGTCCGCTCAGTATATCGTTCTCTCATTTAATTCATTCACGCTGTCATTCACTCACCTTTCATTCAAATAGTATTTGGTTAAAATATATACTTAAAGTTGAGGTAAGTGTTATTGCCCTTAGAACAAATGGAATAGGCGATATTTGCCCTTTAAGAAAATACGTACTTTTTTTACGATGACTCAAAAATGGGTTATAATTTACACAGAGACAATTGTATAGGACGGTGATTTATCCTATTAATGGAACTACCTGTAATGTTATGGTAGAATATGTACATATTACAGGTTAACACATTTTATATACAAAATTAATGCAAATATAATACATATTTAATACTAAAGTAATTAATTAATTAAGTAACTAAATCCAACGATGATGTGCGCGTTGTCCTCCTGTTGTTAGCGTGTTATGCCATGAATGTTAAAGTTATTATGGCTGTCTCTTGAGTGTTGTAGTCGACGTCGTTCTGTTTCGGCTGTTTGCAAAGTCTCGTAGCAACAGCAAGTATGGAATGTTCTCAATGTTGCGTATAAAGTGTTCTTCTAATTTCCAGAGCGAATTCACAGGTTGAAATCATTGCACTGTTAATGTGTCTCGCTCGGATCGTTCCAGAGCTTGGGCAATTTATAGTATAGCTTTTCACGTATAGTTCATAAAGTGTGACTCTTAAGGTTTCATGTTCGTGGGTGTCACAAGTAACTTATTTAATGAGGTGTTATTACTATTCACTGGGAGTTCTCTAGCAGGTGTAGAGTTGCACTGTTATATGCCACAGACTAAAAGTATCACAGTTTCTAGTATGGCGAATGGTCGATGTGCTAAATGTCATTCTATTGGCGCATTCGTTTGCCGTGATAATAGGTCAGCAATAATGTTGTCCGTGCCTCTGATATGGCGGATTTCGAAGTCGAAATCTTGAAGAAGAAGACACCATCTTTTTAAACGATGGTTTTTCGGTGACCCTTGGTTACGGACCAACAATGGCGAATTGTCAGTGAGCACAACAAAGTGACTACCTAAGAGGAACTTAGATAATCTCAATACACAAAACAGTAGGCTTAAAGCCTCCAATTCCACTGTAGCATACCGGGTCTCTGCCTTCTTTAGTTTACGGCTTACGTAGAGAATCGGGTGTCTCACTCACTCCACTTCTTGCATTAAACATCCTCCTATTGCGATAGCACTCGCATCTGTGGTCAAAATAAAGGGTAAATTTATGTTGGGTAATCGTAAGACTGGTGGATTAGAAAAAATACGTTTCAATCTACACATTGCATCGTCTAAGCTGGTACTTTTACAAATTTTTGATGGATGATCTTTAGTTAACATATCAGAAAAGACTGAGGTAAGTTCTGCCCAATGTGGGATAAATTTAGAATAATAGTTAATAAGACCTAGTAAACTTCTAATTTGTTTCTTTGTGGTAGGCACTTCTAGATTGAGAATCTTGGAAACAATTTTATCATCTGTCAACAATTTGCCTTCAGAAATTCTATGGCCAAGGAAGTCTATTTGTCTATAGCCTAATTCAACCTTGGAAGGTTTGATAGTAAGTCCAAAAAGAGAGATTTGGTTGAAGACTTGTTTGAGGGTAAGTAAGTGAGAAGTCATATTAGAAGAATGGATGCATATATCATCAATATACGCTTGTACATCTTTAATTCCGTGTAATAGCAATCTAGTTAATCTAACAAATGTGGCTGGCGCGTTGTTGAGACCAAATGGAAGATATAGCCATTCGTACAAACCAAGGGGTGTTGCGAATGCTTTTATATGTCTAGAATCAGGGTGTAGTGGCACTTGCCAATATCCTTTCGCTAAATCGGTCTTAGAAAATAAGGATGATTGAGCCATATTTAAAATGAGATCTTCACAACTGTTCATTGGCTCTGCATCCGTTGTGGTTCTTGTATTTAATACCCTTGCCATGAGCCTGACGACGTCATGGCATGGTTCAGTTATAGCCTGGGTCACAGAGTACAGGTTGCGACTGTGTTCAGAATTGAACACGGGAACGTGGAAAGCAGGGGCTTTCCACACAACGTGAAAAACGTTGGAACTCACTTCCCAGGTGACAGGAAGTGAGTTCGGGCCAAGGCAGTCGGCGTTGATCCATCGTCCTGTGTGGACATGGTGAAAAGTAGACAGCGTTATGGCTCTATATTGAGCCACGCATTTTATCTGTGATGTAGTGTAATGTGATGTGACTGTCGAATAAGTGATGATATCTTCGATTATGTGATTGTGTATATTATACGTAGGAAACTTATAACAGTCTTTGTGTTCACTCTTGTTCGAGTTAACTGCAGTTCGAGTGGGTGAGGTTTATGACGTATGATCGAGTAACCAAGATATACTCATGTGCTGCGAGATGACCAGGGTTCTGACTGGAGAAGAAGAGAAGAAAGAATCATCCCCTGTTGGACACGAGAAGTGTTGCTACACAAGTATTGATAGTAGCTCATTCAGATAGACCCAGACACAGACCCTGGCACTTGGGGGTTTATCGTCCATATGAAACCTGAGGCCACAGATGATGATTTTACATACGTAACACGTGCCAACGTAAAGTTTAAGCCACAAAGTATCATTCTACAAGTAGAGAATTGGCTAACGGAAAAGTTATCACACATGATGAAACGAGAAACATAATCACCAACTCCTGCTATCATAATGAATTTAAAATGACAAAACAGGCGTTGAACTGTACGCATTACAAAAGGCATGTGAACAATTGAACAGATTCGGCAAAAAGATGTAGTCAACAAGTGTAATAATTAAATGTCTTATCAAGGATTGAAAATGTGACTATGTGAAATATATAAACAGTTAGTACTGTGTGATTGAAGAGATTGACTTAATATTGGTGCAAGACTTTAAAGACCAAGAGAAATTTATTTCCTATAAATGTGTCACTAGTAACAATGAGTGTGCACAAGTTGAACTGTGAAATTATTATAAGTGTGAATAAAGACAAATCAACAGCAAGTATTGATTATGCTAATGAGGCAATAGACATATGTGACGGGAATTCCCCGTACGAACTGTTAAAACCAGGTCACAGCAAGAGAAAATACGAATCAGGCCTACAGAGTTGTGACAGGCTTGCTGTGTCAACAAGCGAGGTCAGACGGTCGACAGGTCTACTGTGTTGATGAACAGATGGTCAACAGAGAAGCGACAGTCGTAGCTGGCTACAGTGTGTAAATTCAAGAACCGACACACGTTAACAATTTGAGACGTCAGGATGTGATCAGCCAGGCTGAAATAAACTATTATAAAACGTGAACATTTTATAATAAACACCGGAACTGAGTGAACTTGTAAAGCGCCGGTATTTGACAGAACGCCGTGTTATATTCGTGGGGCCTGGTGTGTGTGTAGTTCATAGCTGCCGTAAAAACATTAACTCTAGGCGCTATTGGATCAACTGAAATTAGGTTAAATATTGTAACTGTGTGATTAGACAGTGTAAGTTAGGAGAATTGTAAACAAACAGCAGGACAGTTAAGCTAAGAACAGGCAATATAGAAGCCATTAGCGTTGTGCAATTAGTATTTAACATTAGTCTATATTATTATTAAGCATGTGTAGTTATATTTGTGATATGTTGTTATTGTTTAGTTTGTGTTAGATATGTAATTGTGAATTTGTTTTATGTGACAGTAACCCAACGAATGCATATAAAATTACTTGGTAGTAAAGTAGTAGCATTATGTAATAATTGGAGTGCAGCCTACGTTAGGAAATAACTATAATTATAATTATTAAACAACTTACTAGTTCACAGTTAGTATAATAGAACTAGTACTAGTACTTATGTGTTGAAACCAATATATTAAGGGAAATTATATGATAAGATTATAGTAATAATTAGTGAACTATACGGTAGAATATTTTACGGTTAGGTTGTTATAATTAATATGGGTTATAGGTTACTGTTATGCATGATTTCTGAATTTTGTTATAATTTTAGTAATTATTTTGTTTGGTTCTTAATGATTTATTGCATGCAGAAGTTTGGTTAATTTAGATCATCATCATTTCTTGCATGCAGGTTTGAGGATGATATTATTATTATTATTATTCTGCAGGTATTTTATTGTTATTTAAATAGAATGGGCAATTGTTTGTCCAGTGGAAAATTAACAGATAGGGAATAAACACCTGGCGAAGTGAATTTCGCATGAGTGAGTTTGTTTACAACTGGAGACGTGCATTGCCGGCATGGTTCGTGGGTAATCTTTCTGTGCCGACAAGAGCATTTCTCAAGAATGTGTTTGGCATCGTGTGGGGCAGCCTTCCGGCATATGGCATGGGTAATTGTTATGTGGCGGGGGACTTGCTATACAGGGTGTTGGGCATATGTGATTGTAGGTTCAACTAACTGTTGTTGTGTGTATGGGTTAATGATACACAACAGTGTTGTTGCGGAAAAGAGTGATCTAGAAATAAAATAGCTTACAAATGATAACAGCTTGTGAGGTTGTGTTACATCAACACCTGACCGGTGTCGCGTCTCTGGGTTATGATACGCGACATTGTTTTGGGCTATGGTGGAACATAATTTCTAAGGATTTAGTTCATATTTTCCACTGTATAAATTTGTTTGAAGTTGAGTTTGCGGCATGCAGAAATTATTTAGATTAACATCATCATGTCTGGCATGCTATTGGGGAGTGTAATATTGCTAGTTATTTATTTTCTTTTTCTTTCTTGTTTCAAGTTGAGTTGGTGGCATGTATAGATTAATTGATTTGAGTTAACATCATCATTCTTACATGCTATAGTGTAATATTGCTAGTTTTCTGTTCTAAGCAAGTATACTTTCAGATACAGTCAAGGGTATAGAGAGACAAGATATCAAGTAAAGAGGTACAGTGTGGGCTGACCGAAGGTCTGTGATTTTATGAATCTGTCATACCATATGATACCAAGAGTAGGGTACAATTTATGAGGTAAGGATTAGTAGCACCGTATACGAATCTCTGCATAATAAGAAGGAAAGCAATAAGTCAACATGAAGACAGTTTGTTGATAGATTTGCAGAGAATATGATCAAACTAGTGGGAAGATTGTCATATTGAGTTACTAACTAATATAAGAGGTGGTGCTTAAAAGTTAAAGCAAGAGAGGTAATGACGATAGCAAAGACACTAATGTAGTTAACAAGAGAGACATCATCTTCATGGTGTTAATATAATGATTTGGACATAGCTGTAAGACAGCAGTCAACATTGCATCCAGAGGTAAAAGTGGAGGTTAAGATGTTGGTTTTGACTGTTGGAGACTATAACTTGGTTATCGAATGGCTGTTAGTGGACGATGAATCATGTGATAAGTCGTATGAAGTTTACGCAGCATGCTCGGCTACAGAATTCGGTACAATAGGATTCAGCACTTAAAGGTGATATCATATAGCGTTCATAGATATTAAGGCTATGCACTTGTTGGTTGCATGGATTCATTTTGTGTTCAGAACATTAACAATTCCAAGTAATTGATTGTTGTTATATATGGCAATGATTGATGTTGGTTTACAGAATTATTGGTTAATGTGGAAAATTATTTATTTATTTACGGAGCTAAAAGACATATTAAGTATGGATTTAACAACTGACACCAAACTAACAAAGGGACTTCCTTTTGGACTGCTGGGGTCTCGGCAGACTTGGAGTGGTGTTGTATTTGATTTTAACATCGGGTACCACTGGTGCAGCACTGGGTTGACAACTGTTGAGAGAGCGTCGGTTTCAGATGTCGAGTTAGCGGAAGTTTGGTGCATCGTAGTTGGTTTAATTTTTATTAGTGGATTTTGGTTAATACTATCTTTAGTGAATGGGAATTCATGTCAAATGGGTGGATATCCGAGCGGTGTTTGGCAGTGCAGTGTTCTCTTTGGTAACATCAGACTTGTCGACTCTAGCACGGCATTGGCAGAGATCGCTGGGAGAAAACATCAGTTGGGATGGAAACCGGAGATGACTTTGTCAATATTGATAGTATGATAAGTTACGTCATGTGGGCGGCTGATCTCTGATACGGGTTATGGTGGTTGATGTGAATGGAATAAATGTGTTAAATGATAATCCGTGACGGGGACCGGCGGCACAGATCATTTCGATATTTGTTAGGTTTATATTTTAATTTTGAAAGATTTTGTGATTGACAACAGTAGTGGGTAGGTAAAACCATATGGGTATTGGCATCATTTAATGTGGGGTTGCTAACACCGGGTGAGCTGAGTGTGTGCTCGCTGTGTGATAGCGGTCTCGCATTGCAGGTTGTTAATATGTGTGGTTTAGTGACAGATGGAGACTCACTCATGTATGGAGGCACTATGAATTAACTGACTGTACAGAACTAACCTATGTAAATAACTTGATGATTGATTGCATGTATTACTAACACGTGGTCATGGTGCCACATAGCCATACAGGTTGAGTTAGAATTGAAATTGAAGAGATGTTTTTGGAAAGGAAGCTATATTGCAATATGAGTATGATTATGTAATTATATAGAGATTGATTAGTAATTATTTTATGGAATAGAGAACTTAAATTATAAGCAATGATTGTTATTATTGCAAATATAGCATTATATTATATGTTATATAATTATATGATTGATGTTGGGTGTTAGATAATTATTATTACTATTACATATTTATTATTTATACGTATTAATGAATATTGTGAACTATTTATGTAAATGCTATATAATTTTAGTAATGAGAATATAATTACTTATTGGTTGAGTATAGATATTATTTAATTGTGTTATTAATGGATTGATGGAGACATATATTTGTGTTCATATTTATTATTATGTTGCATTTATTGATATTTGTTGATTGATTTTGAGTAATATAAGAAGAAATTGTTTAGATTTATAGGATACTTAGTATTGGAATCATTAATGAAATTGATGAGAGTACGATATAGAGGATGAAGACACAATAGAAGCTGTGGCAGTTGAAGCGTAATGAGTTGGTCAAATGGAACGAAACGGCCAGTAATATAAGATGCTCTCAGGCTTATTAGCTGCAACTATGTTCATTGCTATACGCTGGGTCTACAACGACAGAGTCAAAGAGGATGTTTAGGCTGGCGGTACTTGGAACTTTGTATAGGCATGGGCGGTGGTGGAAGGCTGTGGCTGCAGTGGTTGACTGACTGGGGATGCGGGTGGTCAAGTATGGTAACGCGAAAACAGCAAAGATGTGCTGGCGGTACTTGGAACTTAGTATCTTCCTTGGATAATCCTTGCAGTCGGGTATCAGTCTGTCTACCATGGGAACGCTGGCTTGCGTTGTACAGGTGGCCTTGTATGTAACGCGATAACAGCTGATCTTCTAGACCTGGGACGAGTGGCTTAGCAAATGAGTGGTGAGGATGAGCAGATGAAGCTGAGTGATGGTTAGTCTTGTATGACCACTATAGACGCTACCTGCCAACAAAACGCGGAATTGATTATGATACCATCATAGCATTAATAGAATGGAAATATTAAGTCTCTGAGTCATATTACAAACTGAGGGTTCATATATAGACAGATTATAATTTAGATGTAGAAATTCTGATTCAATGTTACAAAGAACAGTTACATTGATATTGTAATATAGGAATTTTATAAAAGGTTGTAGGACAAAATAGAGGTATGCATTTGGATGTATGTTATATGTTGATAAGAATAATTAACTAGTTGTATATTTCAGAGTGACAAGAACTTAACAAGGTTTATGGAAAGACGACAGATAGTTAAATTAGAATTAGAACTACATTAATATTGCTTACATAACTAAAAATTGGATATTTCAAAAATTGATTCTCAATTTTTGCCCGTGGAAGGGGGGAATGCCATGAGCCTGACGACGTCATGGCATGGTTCAGTTATAGCCTGGGTCACAGAGTACAGGTTGCGACTGTGTTCAGAATTGAACACGGGAACGTGGAAAGCAGGGGCTTTCCACACAACGTGAAAAACGTTGGAACTCACTTCCCAGGTGACAGGAAGTGAGTTCGGGCCAAGGCAGTCGGCGTTGATCCATCGTCCTGTGTGGACATGGTGAAAAGTAGACAGCGTTATGGCTCTATATTGAGCCACGCATTTTATCTGTGATGTAGTGTAATGTGATGTGACTGTCGAATAAGTGATGATATCTTCGATTATGTGATTGTGTATATTATACGTAGGAAACTTATAACAGTCTTTGTGTTCACTCTTGGTCGAGTTAACTGCAGTTCGAGTGGGTGAGGTTTATGACGTAATATCGAGTAACCAAGATATACTCATGTGCTGCGAGATGACCAGGGTTCTGACTGGAGAAGAAGAGAAGAATGAATCATACCCTGTTGGACACGAGAAGTGTTGCTACACAAGTATTGATAGTAGCTCATTCAGATAGACCCAGACACAGACCCTGGCAACCCTATAGTCGATGCACAAACGGATTGTCTGGTCCTTCTTTTTCACCAGGACAATCGGTGAAGAATATTGAGACATCGATTTTTGAATTATTCCATTTTTCTCTAAATCTAAAATTTCTTTGTCTAAATTTGCTCTGTAATGGAGAGGAATAGAATATGGTCTACATTTAACCGGTGTCAGATCTGTCAGCACAATTGAATGTGTTATCTTGTCAGTGCGTCCAGGTTTGTTAGAAAAGATAGATGTATACTCGTCAAGGAGAGTCAAAATGTCTTGTCGCTGTTGTTGTGTCAAAGTGTCAGAGATATGTATGTCATTTATACTCCCGTCGTCAGTCATAATAGGTACTTGGATTTCAGTATTGTCTACGTCTGTCTGATTTATCACAGAAGCTACTGTTTGTAAATTGTCTTCAATGTCATTGTCGTCGTCGTCGTCCAGATCAATCGTTGTCAATATGTCGTCAAATTTGTCGTTGTTGTCGATATCACAGATTGTCGGTAATGTCCATATGTCTTCGTCGTTTTTGTCGTCGTAAGAGTTTGGCGTTAACGATGCTTCGTTTGTCAAGGTGTCATTCAGTTGGGAAATTGTCGTTTCGTTTCTGTCACCAGTTAGCTGCGTCTGTTCACTTGTCTCAATGTCCTGTCTAGCATAGTATGGTTTCAACATATTTACATGGAATGGCCTCGAGGCAGTTGTAGTTGATTGGACTTCTGCCGTAGGGTTTTTCCCCTTTTTCACCAGTTTCTGACATATATCACAAGATCTACAAAAGGTTTTAATGTCTTGGTCAAATTTTGGCCAATAAAACTGTATCAGGACACTAGCCCTGGTCTTTTCGTACCCCATATGACCTCCAAAAGGTGAGTCATGGGCTATCTTTAGAACTTTGTCTCGATGTGCTTGTGGTAACACTACTTGCTGTATCGTGGTCTGCTTTGTTTTGTAAAATCTAGTTAAGATATTGATCTGTAGCCTAAATGTCCACGATGCGTTCTTAGATCATTTTGGTTTAAGTCCTACTAACTTAAAATATGGTGAAAGTGTAGGATCTGCTTTCTGTTCATTTCCAAAATTAGTGTTGGTAGAGTTTGGTGCTATAATTTCTAGTGACTCCTGCAGTTGGTCGGTGTTGGTTTTATGGGTTGTCTGTCGTGTTATTGCATTTGTGTGTTGTGTGTTTTGTTGCACATCTACAGGCTTGGTACTTGGTAGATCGGTAGCATCCTCAATTCGAGGTTTTAATTTGGTCGTATCACTGACAGATTCGACCGCCCCTGCATTGTACACCTCAGTGAATTCTTTCTGAATTACTTCGGTGGTTGTCTCCCTTGGTCTTTTGGCAGATTGAGACAAGCATGAATGGTGTTTCTCCTTAGAATCGCTGTTTGGGTGGTGGATACCGTTTTTATGCTCCCAATCTCTGATTTCCTTTTCAGAGCACGGTTGTATGTTGGGCAGGTTCTCAAGTATAATATCAGCGACTGGATTTTCAAGGACAGCGCACAATACTTGTCCTGATATGAACGGTGTTCGAATTTCGACAAGAGCAAGGGGGTATTTCTCTATAGTGCCTGAGAATGTGCGACAAGTCACATGTTTGTCTGTGTAGTCTTTAGTGTCTATTAATGTTTTCTTAATCCCACAGAGCGTTGCGCCGGAATCCCGAATTAATGTGCACTTTTTGTTATTTACAAGCCCTGTTGAAAAAACTAGCTTGCCTGTAGATGACAAGGCAGCGTTGGCTGTTTCATTTGAAATAGGGATAGTGTGGCCACATAGTAATGTTGTGTCAAGTTGGAACTTCGTACAGGTGTTACACTTACTGTCTGTAATGGTGTCAATAATTTGTACATCATTTCCAAGCTCACTTACATTGTCGTTTTGATTGTCACAATCATTCAGTGATTCAATCTCTTCGTCTGATGACGTTTCCACTAGTGCAGCATTGGCCTGTTTCAATAACTTTCGGCCCTCACAGAAGCGACTATAGTCGCCAAAGCTACTGCAAAAAAAACATTTGACCGCTCTCTGGTAAGCATTGCGCTTAGTCTTCTGCTTCTCCACCATCATTTTGAGGTGGTGAGGATAGTTCGGCGATTTATCGCACATCGCGTATTGGTCGTGATTCAAACTACAATATTGGCATTTCACTATTTTACTGACATTTGAGCGTGGTTTAAACTTACTTTCTGTTGGTTTCGAGTATCTGGTGTTCACTACTGCTGCTGCTGTATCGTTTTGACTAATGTTTAAATGAAAAATGTCTCTGTTTGCTGTAAAAAATGCATTTCCCTTGGACTCGATTTCCTGAATACTTTTACAGTCCATTTGTTTTAAGAACTTAGCAAAAGGTGTAGGGATGGTACTCACTATCTTGTCAATAATAATAAGTTCTTTAAGTTTGTCATGGCTGTTGTTAGTTTTAGCCGAGTTAATCCACTTTGTGCACACATCTTGTACAGTACTGACATAATCTATAAAGGTTTGATTTGGCTGTGGGGATAATTTGGCAAATTGTTGTTGGTAACCTGCAGTATCTAATGAAAAATGTTGGAGAATGCGTTGCTTTAAATAGTCATAGTCTTTTCGCATTTCCTGTGGCACTGTCTCTATTACTTTTAGAGGTTCAAGAGTTAAGTTTCTCATTAAAATAAATGCCCAATCTGATTTTATGATCTTATGGTAGGACATTAGACACTCAAAATTTTCCAAGTATGCACTGATGGAATCCCCAGAGCAGAATGCCTTCACGAGGCCTTTATACTTGTTATATTTTTGTTCCTCCTCCTTGCTTCTTAGTTTATTCACAGATATTTCCACAGTGGAATCAATCTCCATCTGCTTTAGTTTTATTTGTGTATCAGCATTCAATTGGGCTTGTTTGGCCGCCGCCTCAAGTTCCATCTGTTTCTCTTGAGCCTGCAATTGCATTTTCTTCTCTTCCATTTGCATTTGCATCTTTTTCTCTTCTGCCTCAATTAGCATTTTCTTTTCTTCTGCCTCAATTTGCATTTTCTTTTCTTCTGCCTGAACTTGCCTTTGTTTTTCTTCTCGTTCTATCGCTCTTTCTTCACGGGCAATGTTTTCTGCGTGCGTTTTCTGTGCCCATTCTGACAGTTTCTCTTCTTTATAACCTAATTTGATTCCTTGCTCAATGCATTTATCTAAGGTAGACATTTTGTTTTTTTACTTGTAGGTAATTTTAATGAAGTTAAATCCCTTAGAAAAATGTTGGGGAGTAGAAAATTTAGTTATCTCCCTTAATTATTATATGTGCAAATTCCAATGCAAGGTTATGTTGGTTACAAGGTCATGAATATACAAACATATCAATGCAAAGCAAAATGATACATTGATGGATGGTGAGAAGTACCGCTTAGAGTTGCAATGGTCATGATGTGACGAGCCCCCAAAAAGCCTGTCATCGTCTTGCTCATGTCTAGGTATCTGAGCTCGGGTTCACACAGGCAACAATAACTCCGTTCAATATATTATCGAACATTTATTGTATTTCAATATACAGTGCGTTGGCGCAGTGGGTTAACAATCCCGCGCTATGTTACATATCACAGATAGTTAACATCGTCACACATGGTTATCATAAACATTCTAGCAAACTATCTAGCCTATGTCTATATATCTATTGATATCTATTGAGTCCCTCTAAGGCAGGCCCTGTTGTCTCTCTGAAGTCCGTCTGTCCTCTGCCGGTCCACACCTGTCCCAATCCGACACGGGTGGTAACTCTGTCCGAGTTCCTCGTGGACCCCGCAATAGGCGGGCCACATCAGTGTCCACGGGACCCTGGACTCAATGACCAGTCCTTCGAGAAGGCTCTAGATTACTCTGGCCTCGAGTGACTCACTTCTATCCCTTGGGCGGGAGTTGCAGCCCTTTAATTAATATCCACAAATGTGAGGCGGTGACACATTCATTGGTAGCCGTTAACTCCTAATTAGTACTGTCTCTATCTGTTAACAAACATGATTAAAATTCTTGTTATTAACACTATATAATAAAAAATCGTTTTATTGTTTTATTGTTATTAATACTATACGTTATATATAGGTAATATGGAATATTAGTTAGTTAATCTGTTTATGTATCATCCTTGCACTCCAAATAAGTCCATAGATGCTCAGGCCCTATCCCAACATATGCATCAGCCTCCACTGCTAATTATCGTTAATAGGCACCGATGGTACGCCGAAATGAATTCAGACGCTCGTGCACGAACTTTATCTCACCTATACACTCACATTTGAAATGTAAACAAATGGGAAAATGCACGTTTCATCCTAAGGGACGAAACAGTGACTCTGTTTAATTACTTTTGAAACACCACTTCCAATTTCCTTTTAAAAAGACAAACTGCATTTTCTTTTTCTTCATGCTGTTTTTTTTTTTTTTCTTAAATAGGAACCGTAGTATTCAACATGGCAGTCCAAGATCCGTGGAGACCATTCTCAAACAAGTACAACATACACCCCGAGACACAAGAGTATGGGCGAATGCTTCTGGCCAGTGCCGTGAAACCTTACTCAGAAATCGGTGTAGAAGCGGTACGACAACTTGCATTAAGTCGCACGACAGTAATCTCGGGAAATGTAGAATTCGACGGCGAGGAAACTGAAGTATTTGTGCCATCCCCATACACTACTGATGGAGTTCCCGTAACTATCTATAAACCAACTTCGCGCCCAGAAGTTCCAGCCATTTTGGTTTACTTCCATGGTGGTGGACTGATAGCTTGTTCCAGGAAAACCCACGAGGCAACAGTGAAGAGCCTGGCTCAACAATCTGGGGCTATTATTCTTAACGTTGAATACCGTCTGCTGCCTAATCCTGGTGCCCCGTACGCCCCCTTTGAAGATGCTGAAGTGGTGACCAGATGGGTGTTGGAGAATAAAGAAGCTGTTGGAGGAAAATCCAACAGTAAAGTTGGTGTAGGTGGTGACAGCGCTGGTGGACAGCTTGCTATAGGAGTTACCAACGAAGTTCCAGGTCTAGATTTCCAAATCTTGATCTACCCAGCTACTGACACGTCATTTTCAAATGAAACATTTAAGGAATTCAGAAACGTTCCTGGTCTAAGCGAAGACGTCCTTAAGTTTTTGTGTGAAAATGGCACCTACCAGATTCCAGATTATTTGACCAATCCCAGAGTCAACGGCATGGCAAGGACGAATACTGCGTCTTCACCGCCTGCTCTGATTATACTGGCAGAGTTAGATCCCTTGAGAGGCAGTGGTATTGAGTATGCAGAAAAGCTGCGCGATGCTGGAGTGAAAGTTCAACTTAAGATCATTGAGGGAGTACCCCACGGATTTTTCAGCGGTCGATTGATCTTCAAAACAACTTCTTCACAAGCATACAATTACGTTGTGAAGTATCTGAACCAATTCCAGTAGAATAAACAGTTTAGCATTTTTTTTTTCATATCCTTTACAGGACATCGCTGTCAACACCAGCATCTTTCAGCTGTATGTTGATTTCTTGGCATGATTACGCTCTGTAGTTTGCCGTTGCTTTCTGAGCGGCCGGCTCACATACCCCGTAAGTTACCGATGCGATTCGAACCACTGCTGATTCTCACCGTCATCACGTTACCTACGAGAGTATACGAGATTACGGAGGGAAGTCGCTAACCTCTAAGCCACGAAGCCGGCTTAGCACTATTACTCAGCTCAAATTCAAACGGAAGAAATTTAAGATAGCTCGTCATCATCAAGTACCATGCTAACTGGCGCGGGCGATCGTGTCTCTCCACAGATCTCGGTCTTTAGTGTTATAAATCATTTCACCTGTTGATATTCCTCCATGCCACCGTCTCTGTCCATCCAGCATCATTTCTCTTGAACTTACTATGCCTCTCTTTCCTTTGATCTATCCAGTCGTCGCGATGTTCTCCAATGCTTCTCTTCTCATCACTTGACCAAAGAAAGCCTTTTGTCTCTTTCTTATTGTTGTATATAATGTTATAGTTTCATTAGCCTCCTTCAGGCAATTGTTGATATACATTTTTGCAAATGATTCTTTATGACTCTCTACTGATTTTCAAACCAGTGTTTGGTATCACCGAAGGTTACAGTCAATATCATTAGTCAAAATAATTTACCCTTTTGACGAATGTCAAGATCTTGCAATCTTGTTAGATATTGTTTTATCACATGCTACAAAAGTCAACTGGACAGAAGGGATATGACATAAGCGAATTCTTAAAAACATTGGACAAAATAGATAACTAATGAACATATACCAGCGGTTACCAAATTATAAATTATGATGTCGGTTCCTAAATCAATCAATCAATCAATCAATCAATCAATCAAATTATAATCCCACAATAAGACGGGGTATTTTTACAGGGCACGTTGGCTGCCAATGATTTTACCAGATATGTCGGTTTCTAATGATTTCACAAGATACATTGATTTCTAATTATTTTGCAAGATATAATAGATTCTAATGATTTTACAGATACATTGGTTTCTGATGATTTTACATAACACATAGGTTTCTATTAATTTCACATGCTACGTTCACCTCTAATGATTTTACAAGATACATTGGTTTCTAATGATTTTACATGATAAATTGGTTTCTAATGATTTTGCATGATACATTGATTTCTAAATGATTTCAAAAGATAAATTGGTTTCTGATGATTTCACAAGATACATTGGTTTCTGATTTCACAAGATACATTGGTTTCTAATTATTTTGCAAGATATAATAGATTCTAATGATTTTACAAGATACTTTGATTTCTAATGATTTTGCAAGTTATAACAGATTCTAATGATTTTACAGGATACATTGGTTTCGGGTGATTAAATAATGTACATTTGGTTCTAATAATTTTACAAGACACATTGGTTTATATTAATTTCACAAGCTACGTTCGTCTCTAGTGATTTTACAAGGTGCATTAATTTTCTTTTCTCACAAGCTGTATTGGTTTCTAATGATTTTACAAGATACATTAGTTTCAAATGATTTTGCATGATACATTGATTTCTATTGGTCTCCCTGGCCAAGGCGTTAACAACGTTGTTCCCTTATATCCAGGTGGGGAAAACAGCTGCGCGAGATTTGGCAGCGGATCGCGCCGCACTGGTAACTTACGGGGGTATGTGAGCTGGTCGTTCATAAAGCAATGGCAAACTACTCAACGTAAAACTTCCCTAGTACATCAACAGCAGCTGGAAAATGCTGGTGTTGACTGCAATGTCCTGTAAGGTATATGCAACATAAATAACAATTTATTTGTAATGATTTTGCCAGATACATTGGTTTCTAATGGTTTCACAAGGAACATTCGTATCTAATTATTTTACAAGATGTATAAGATTCTAATGATTTTGCCAGATATATTGGTTTCAAATGATTTCACAAGGAACATTGGTTTCTAATTATTTTACAAGATATATTAGATTCTAATGATTTTGCCAGATACATTGGTTTCTAATGATTTCATAAGAAACATTGGTATCTAATTATTTTACAAGATATATTAGATTCTAATTGCCAGATTTTTGCCAGATACATTGGTTTCTAATGATTTCACAAGTAACATTGGTTTCTAATTATTTTACAAGATATATTAGATTCTAATGATTTTGCAAGATACATTGGTTTCTAATGATTTCACAAGCTGCAATGAAAATACACTCGTCTGAGAAACCACATTTGTGTTATCTCCCCCCCCCCCCCCCTTCCAACCCTTTTCCCTCCCCTCTCCTCACCAAGCTCTTCCTAGTGTATTTCACTGTCATTGAATAATTAAATTGCAGTAATTAATTATTTATTTAATATATTTACAACACAGATACTTATAAAGAGATCATTTTGGGTCTTTGTTTTCTATTAACCAGATTCTTATCTGATGCAGATAATGTTTACAATCTCGGGAGCGAGAAAGGCAACTATGACTTACAATATATTTCTTCTTCTTCTTCTTCTTCTTCTTCTTCTTCTTCTTCTTCTTCTGTTTTAAATTTTGTTTTGTAATTTTTCCTCAACTACATGGTCGAAGTCAGCTTCGAACAATGGATAACAGCGCTCGTTCTTAAACTTCCGGTTTGCTGATGGCGAGGTAGCCGGTTCAACCCCTGCACAGGTCAGTTGGACTAAAATGTTGACTTCTCTTCCTTGAAGTGGGGACGTAAGTTGCAAGTACCTTTGAAGAAGGAGTGGTTCCGCCTGATGGTGAGGGACACTGATAACAGGGAAAGCTATCCTACACGCAAAAATGTGTCCAATGCTCGAGTTCAATGCGAGCAAACGAACAATATAAAAAAGATGTCTAGTCTGTGGCTGACATGGGCGATCATGACTCTCCGAATCTCTCTATCGTATGTTATGCTGATTATCTGGAGGAGCTGGTCAGGTTATCTCTTACACAACTCATTAACTAATTCAGTTCGGGAGTCTCCGTGGCGAAGTGGTCAAGTCTTTTGCCTAGCGCTCCGAATCTTGTGAGTTCGATTCCGGGCTACGTCTTTTTGTTCATGGTAGCATTTTTCTCGGAGACTCATGAGGGTCGTCACTGGAGATATGGGTTGAGTGCTTTTTCCGACGCTTTTGACAGGTCGCCCTGCGAAAAGTGACCGAGCCTAATGGATAAAACCCGGTGCAATGAAGTCGATCCTCTCGACTTCTAAGACTTTTTTTGTAAGTTCTAAACAAAC
>JACEFZ010012421.1:32500-44403 GCA_014155875.1 Cepaea nemoralis
GGTTAGGGTTAGGTTTATGTTTAAGTTTAGGTTTAGGGATAGGTTTAGGCTTAGGGTTAAGGTTAGGTTTGTGGTTAGGGGTAGGCTTAGGGTTAATGTTAGATTTATGTTTATTTATAAGTTTAGGGTTACGTTTAGAGTTAGCTGCAAGGTTAAGGTTGGGGTTAGGTTTAGTGTTACGTTTACGTTCAGGGTTAGGTTTAGGGTTAGGGTTAAGTGTGGGTTTAAGGTAGATTTAGGGTTAGGTCTAGGGTTAGGGTCTCTTCCCAATGAGGAATATAGTATATACACCAACCTCACTCCGACAAAAGTAAGCCTCTCCTTGGGGGTTCAGTCGAGCTGAAATGAATCGAGTAACAAAGTAGTCCTGTAGAATTTTTTTCATAAAAATCATAGAAAGACCTCTAATTGTACTGGAGTGTTTGTGCCATCATGGATAACTTCAGAAATGGCAATGCCCAATTGCCCCTCCCAGTGGCAGAGGATGGTAAACACTCCACTGTGTGAAACAACAAATATCTACGGGAAAAGTGGACAACTTTGCTGCTGAGCAGAGCAGGGTACTCACTTGTACTGACATTCGGAAATGGCTGTCAAAGGCAGAGGTAAACATATCCCATGTGGATATGGAAACTACAAAATTATCTTCCCAAGATGCGTGAGTATCGTCAGAAGAGTTGATCCAGAACACCAAAGACAGAGATATGTCGAGAGACATGAGTGCATACGCCAGCTGGCAGGGCATGTGGTGATGATGATGAAGTATTTAAAAAAAAGCTGGTTTTGCCTTCAGCTCATCTATGCAGCGAACATTGCCCAGTGCAGACACTTGAGAGGTGCGACTAAATACTGACTTCTTCCAAGAAAAGTATTCAGCTGAGATTAGTCTAGCGTATAACCCGTACACAGACATGCGCACCAGCACTGCAAGTAACAGCTGAAAATGAGGCTAATGCTTACAAGAACCTGGCTGTAATTCAGCTAATCAGATTCAATTCCACACAGCCCGAACTTGTTACGTCAGGGGTTCTCGACTAGGTGAAGAAGGTCTTGAGTTGGATATTAGTGGATAATGAGTGGTGAGGATGAACGTCTTGGTATGGCTGAAAATCTCACCTGGTTCTCCCTTTGTTTATTCCAGGATTTCCTTTATTCTACTCATTTCACTGTCCATTCCATTGTCACCTTGCTGTCTTAACAGACGATAGTTTGTGCTTTAAAAAGGCATAATAACTTTTACCTATAGCGGTACCGAATGTGACTGATAAGGACAATTCGCGCTGTAAATGTTCGTTCACAGTGGGTGCGTGTGCACACGAGGTCATTTCCACCATCATGCACTATCTTATGTCTCACACGCTTGGTGTGTGACTTATCTGCAATAATTTTCTCCTTTATCTTTATTCCATTTCTGATGTTTGCCTTCCATGCAACACGTTCAGCGGCGACTTGCTCCCAATGTGCATTATCAATGCCTGTATCAATCATGTCCCGCTTACACACATCTTTGTATCGTAGTAGAGGCCGACCCTGAGATCTCTTACCCATCTGTAATTAACTAAAAAAGATGTCCTTTGGTATTCTACCATCATTCATCCTCCTAAGATGTCCTATCCCTCTAAATCTACGAAGACTGAGCATGGAATAAACCGTCCATCCATCCATCCATCATGTGCCATGACGGTAAGCGTGGGCGGTCATGTTTTGCCATCTCACTCGATCACCAGAGTCGTGGATCAGCTCAGTGTTTATGTCTCGACCATGCCACGAGGCCAAGCCATCCAGGTATCTGCTTCTAGGTCTTCCCCTTGGTCTGTTCCCCTCGATCTTGCCAGTTGTCACCAAGTTCTCCAATTCATTTCTTCTCATAACATGCCCAAAACATTTTGACTGTCTGCGTCTAATGTCTCTAATCAGTTTACGATCTTCATTTGTTTCTTGAAGGACTTGTTCATTGGTCTTTTTGGCTGTCCATGGTATTCTTTGCATTGTCCTCAGAAACCACATTTCCACAGCCATCAGATGTTTTTCAGCTTGACTGCGCATTGTCCAAGCTTCACATCCATATAAAAGTACAGGTTCTATGTAGCACCTCAACACTCTTTTTCTCGTTTCAATTGACATCTTTTTATTGGTCAGTATGTTTTTCATCTTGCTAAAGGCTACTTTTGTCATGGCGATTCTTGTTCTAATCTCTTCATGGCATCTCCCATCAGATGTTATTACTGTTCCGAGATAATTGTACCTATTCACTTGTTGAAGAATATTCCCATTTACATGTATATTACATTGTGGTATTTCGTTCTTCCTAGTGACGACCATAATCTGTGTCTTTTTACCATAAACCGTCACACAACCTGATCTTTCCAATACTTCAATATTTGTGATTTTGTCTTGCCACTTAGTACCAAGAATTCTTCGCAGACACCACATATGAAAGCTGTTTAAACGTTTCTCTTGCTGTGAGTAAGCTGTCCAGGTTTCACTGCTATAAAGAAGAGTACTAAGGACACAGTAATGATAGACAAGGACTTTTGTTTTGGCAGTAAGCTTCCTGTTCTCCCAGACTTTTTTTTCTTAACCTGTTCATTGTTGTTGCTGCCTTACCAATCCGGATGTTCATTTCCTGATCTAGGGATAATTTGCTATTTACCACTGATCCTAGATATGTAAAATGGTCTACCATCTCTATTTCGGCATCGTCAATAAATATTGATGGTACCCCGTGTGCACCTTGTGATATAATCTGTGTCTTCTTTTTGCTAATTGTTAAAACAAATTCAGAACAAGCATTGGAGAATGCAGATAGTAGACATTGCAATTCTTCCTCAGAGTGGGCCGTAACTGCAGCATCATCTGCAAAAAGCAACTCTCTGATCAGTACCCTCCTAATTTTGGTCTTAGCCTTCAATCTCTGAGCATTGTAGTGGCCGCCATCTGAGCGTGAGTAAATGTATATACCACCATCCTGATCACGAAAGGCATATTTCAGTAGAAATGAAAAGTATATTCCAAAGAGGGTGGGAGCTAGTACACAACCTTGCGTGACTCCACTCTTGATTTCAAACTCTTCAGAAGTTGCACCATCAAACTTGATGATACCCTTCATGCCTGTGTGATACGATTCCACAATGGACAGAAGGCACTAAAGAAGATTGGCTACCCACCAACTCTTCTATCCATTTCACTGTGAGAATTGTTTAACTATCAACAAGTGTACGACCGAACAGGAACGAGTGTCATGTGTTTGAAACCAGATGAATATCAAGTTGATGTGTTGTTGATCGTTGTCGTGTGTTAAAGAGGATGAAGTCTACCTCCATTTGTCTACGTGTATACCGCCATTTGTCTACGTGTATACCGTCATTTATCTACGTGCATACCGTCATTTGTCTACGTGTATACCGCCATTTGTCTACGTGTATACCGCCATTTGTCTACGTGTATACCGTCATTTATCTACGTGCATACCGTCATTTGTCTACGTGTATACCGCCATTTGTCTACGTGTATACCTCCATTTGTCTACGTGTATACCGTCATTTATCTACGTGCATACCGTCATTTGTCTACGTTATACCGTCATTTCAAGCGATTGGAGACCTACACGGTGACACTTTTTCAGTTACTTCAGAGTTTGAACACCTACACACATTTATATACAATATTCAACGTGATCCACCTCCTACTGATGACAACCATATTCAGACAACATAACATTTCATCAGACATATTCTTCTCACGGACCATATCAATTATGTTTTTCAACAGTTATTCCCACACTCTTCTAATTATTCTTTATTGAAATAGTATAGTTATACTGTTAACATGCTTTAGGTGAGTCACTGAGCGTGTGGGAACTTGTGTACGTGGTTGATCTATCATATGTATGATTCTGATATTGATATATGTGTCTGTCTGGACTATCATCCTTTTCCGCATTTCTCTTATCAATATATAACATTCCCCTGAGTGTTTACATTCTTTAAACATTTGTCTGAGAGAGTGAAGGATTAGTTAGTTAATTGTATATCCTTTACATGAGGTAGCAGTCAACTCCAGTATTTTTTATCTGTTTGTGATTCCTAGGGAAAGTTTACGTTCAGTGGTTTGCCATTGCTTTCTGAACGACCGGCATGCATACCATTGTATGGAACGAACGAACAAACTTTATTTTCAAAGGGTTAACAATTGGGCACGCAGCCCCATCTTATATTCTGCCTTTTAGTCACTCTCTTTCATACATTATTTCATCCACGCATCATTCGAGGCTAACTGAGAACAACAACAATATAAAATATATTGTCGTAATAAGTGTCGTCCCTGGGGTGAGGGGAATTAACACCCACATTCTTTTAACCCCATATCATTATCTTGAGGATCTTCTGGATTTCTGTCCACAACACACCGTCAGTACTTGGATCACACACTCTCTCTCTCTCTCTCTCTCTCTCTCTCTCTCTCTCTCTCTCTCTCTCTCTCTCTCTCTCTCTCTCTCTCTCTCTCTCTCTTTCTCTCTTACCACTGGACCATGCCCCCTCTCATTCTTTTCCAAAACATACTACACAACTCTAGCGTCTAAAAAAATGACAAATTAATTTAATAAAGAAAAGTGTCAGGTATGTGCAAAGTGTATGTGTAGAATGTCTGTCGTATAATCTAGTGTATATGCAGAATCAGACCGAACAGCTCAGGAGCAAAGTCTGCTTCATCACAGTACTGGCCACACAACAGCACCATAGATCAAGTACAGAAGGACCTAACCAAATGATGCGTCTCCCCGGCCAGATGTCGACTTCCTCCAGTAGGCTCTTGGATAGTCCGGATGCCTGGTCACCAATAGTGGATATAGTCCAATACTGACCATGAATCTGACACACACAGCGTAACTAATATGTCACTAAAAGTTCTGTGCTCTGATAACACTTGTACAGTAAAATAATGTTCACTGTCAATTTGAAACTAAATGTTAGTAGTTAATTTCTCACCGGAATTCACCAATTGGAAAACACAATGTTAATTTTCAAGTTATCTATATAACTACTATTGTTCCTGTTACTGGTGGTATTGTAATCATCTTCACTCTACTATGATGAGAACTACCACTGGGGAATCACTCTTATATGATCATCGGTTCCCGCTCAGCAGAGGCCAGGTTCTTGCAGACCCTCTGGATTATGGGCCCAGTGCAAAAGCCTGCTGAGTAAAAACTTCCTTCAATGATCGAGCCATAATCATCTTCTATGACTTTTTTGCTAGCTTTCTGGAAAACATAGTGGAACCTGTTGAAGAGAGAACACACCTGGTGAGAGCAACCCGATTCCGACCTTTATTAGGTGAGTGTAGGCCGACGACCGCACTCAGATATATAACAGAGAACTAAACTCTGTCATAAGGCAGAGGAGCTCATCACATCGGTCTGAGTCATGGTAAGACAAGGAAAGACTAAAGGAAAAGTGCAGAAACCCAGTAGATACCCTACTGGAAGATCCTACCACTTTACATTTCCTCCATCCCCCAACCATCCTCAATCTCCCTAGATATCATCCCACTACATTGTTCTTAGCTCACTGAGTTAACTGATATCTCACACTAGCTAGTTTAAGCAACGCGATAGCTTACTGCTGCCGACGCTCTTATAATACGTTCTCATAACGCACATTACCACTATAGTCTCCTAAGAATCATCTAATTTGGGTCTATTTAATTAAATACCATAGATTTATTCCTGTTTGAAATCGAGACTACTAAATCACACAATGGATAAATGTCCGCCGATGTAAATCAACATAAGACACTGTAGTCTCTCTCTCCATAATCAAACTAGGAATATCACACACGTCCTTGTTGCTTCACAACATTTGGTCGACTCTCCCAAAGTTGTTTATCCAGACTGTTTTAATACTGTGTCTGAATGACGTCACAAATCTGACTAGACACTAGACGTCGAGAAGCTATTTTTGTATTTCCTTTTACGACTCGATGTAAACAACTGGCCATCTGTCCCGCTTTCATCTGGAGAATTGTCCCGGTACTTCAAAAGTCTTGCCGGCCTATAATCTGGAGAATCTTTTCCCCACAACAAAAGTTCTTGCCGACTCCATCTCCAACATCAAAGAATGACGGCCGCCTGTAGACGAATGGCGCGACAGTCTTTCATCGATCGACACCACATCAAAGAATGACGGCTGCCTGTAGACGAATGGAGCGACAGTCTTTCATCGATCGACAACTCCAAGAATTTTCGCGACATATATGCATTATAAAGGCATGGGGAAAATGCAAAAACTCAATACTACATGACTCAGTTATATTAATGAATGATGTGGCAATTGGCTATTGGGAAATATACTGGTCTGTCAAAGCGGAACTGGATATTATACTAGGGTTTTATTATTATTATTATTATTATTATTATTATTATTATTATTATTATTATTATTATTAAGGGGGGGGAAGTAATCCGTACTGAGATCCACCATCCATCATGTGCCATGCCGATAAGCGTGGGTGGTCATGTACTGCCATGTCCCTCGATCACCAGAGTCGTGGATCAGCTCAGTGTTCCTGTCTCGACCATCGCACGTGGCCAAGCATCCAGGTACTTACTTCTCGGTCTCCCCCTTGGTTTCTTCCCTTCGATCTTGCCAGTTGTCACCAAGTTCTCCAATTCATTTCTTCTCATAACATGCCCACAAAATTGATTCAATAGATATCTTTTTATTGGTCAGAATGTTTTTTCATCTTGCAAAAGGCTACCTTCGCAATGGCAATTCTTGGTCTAATCTCTTCAAGGCACCTCCCATCAGATGTTATAACTGTGCCGAGATAACTGTATCGATTCACTTGCTTAAGATTATGCCCATTTATTCGTATATCACATTGTGGTATTTCCTTCTTCCCAGTGACGACCATAATCTGTGTCTTCTTAATATTCTGTTCTAACTCTAGTTGTTCACTGTGTGCAACAACCGCATCTACTAAATTTTGCAGGTCCTGTTCATTGTCTGCAATCAAGACTGTATCATCTGCATATCTAGAAAAGGGCACAATAGATTACGCAACCACATGTATACAAAATTCAAGATTGGTGAAATAGCCATGTGCACATTTGGATTGGCGTCGCAGACAGCAGAGCACATACTCCAAGACTGCCCAAAATATAGCATATCTAGGCAAACCTTCTGACCTAGAGAGACGACAGTGGAAGATAAACTCTATGGACCGCTGTGTGAACTGAAAAGACAGTTCAATTCATACAAGAGATAGCATTGCAGTTACAGACATATTTCAAGCGAACGAAAGAAGAAGAAGAAGAAGAAGAAGAAGAAGAAGAAGAAGAAGAAGAAGAAGAAGAAGAAGAAGAAGAAGAAGAAGAAGAAGAAGAAGAAGAAGAAGAAGAAGAAGAAGAAGAAGAAGAAGAAGAAGAAGAAGAAGAAGAAGAAGAAGAAGAAGAAGAAGAAGAAGAAGAAGAAGAAGAAGAAGAAGAAGAAGAAGAAGAAGAAGAAGAAGAAGAAGAAGAAGAAGAAGAAGAGAAGAAGAAGAAGAAGAAGAAGAAGAAGAAGAAGAAGAAGAAGAAGAAGAAGAAGAAGAAGAAGAAGAAGAAGAAGAAGAAGAAGAAAGAAGAAGAAGAAAGAAGAAGAAGAAGAAGAAGAAGAAGAAGAAGAAGAAGAAGAAGAAGAAGAAGAAGAAGAAGAAGAAGAAGAAGAAGAAGAAGAAGAAGAAGAAGAAGAAGAAGAAGAAGAAGAAGAAGAAGAAGAAGAAGAAGAAGAAGAAGAAGAAGAAGAAGAAGAAGAAGAAGAAGAAGAAGAAGAAGAAGAAGAAGAAGAAGAAGAATCTGCATATCTAATGTTATTGATGTATCGTCCCCCAATGTTGATTTCTTCCGTATCTTCTATATTTCTGAAATTATTTTCACTGTACAGGGAAAAAAGATCTGGAGACATTAAAAATCCGTGTCTCACACCTCTTTTAATAGGTTGATATTGACCTACATTGTTATCAATTCTGATGATAGCTTGTTGTTTCCAATATATGTTTTTTACAAGTCTAAGGTCTTTTCCATCAATTTGTAGATCTTCAAGCATCCTTATCATGTCGACATGTTTCACTTTATCGAAAGTCTTTGTGTAGTCAATAAAGCAAAGATATAGAATTTTGCTTACTTCTATAGAACTTTCAATTACTGTTGTCAGTATATACACAGCATGTGTTGTGCCCTTGCCTTCTACAAACCCACATTGTTCTTCTCCTATTTCGGGTTGTATTTTCTTCCTGTCTCTTTGCATGATAATTCTTAGCAAAATCTTCGTGATGTGACTCATTATACTAATTGTTCGATGTTGATCGCATTCCAAGGTTCCTGATTTCTTCGGGATTGCAATAAGTATAGAATTACATAATTCAGGAGGTATATCTCCAGTATCGTATATTGCGTTCTGCAGTCTGGTGACTTGGTCTATTCCATATTCTTCTATGGCATTGATAATTTCTATTGTGATGTTATCTGTACCCGGGGTCTTGCCAGTTTTCATATGGTTAAGAGCATTCTGAACTTCCATCTTCAAAACTGATGGTCCTTCATTATTATTCCGATGATCATATTGTTCATCTTTTGTATCATCATAACGGTCTTTCACATAATCTGACCACGCATGTAAAATCTGATCTTTTTCTATTATGATTTTGCCATCTGTGGTTTTTAGACAACCCGTTGATGTGTGTATTCTTTTCTGCTGAGATAGTGTTTGAATAATTTGCAATTATATTTATAGGGATTTGTGATGTCTTTGATTTCATGTTGAAGATTGTTCCACAACTGAGCTGCGGAGTATGCTAAGCTTGTTTTGTATAAGTCTAACCAAGGCTTCGGAATATGTAATATATTTAATCGTTTACTGTGTATAGAATTATATTTAAACATTGGCTAAAGGTAATTTGAGGCATTTGGATGTAGGATTTTGTGAATTAGTTTGGCCTTATTGTGGTATGGTGGTA
The DNA here is from genome assembly GCA_014155875.1 of Cepaea nemoralis. Classification (NCBI taxonomy): domain Eukaryota; kingdom Metazoa; phylum Mollusca; class Gastropoda; order Stylommatophora; family Helicidae; genus Cepaea; species Cepaea nemoralis. The sequence continues at coordinate 41,498 of JACEFZ010012421.1, forward strand.
GTAGCTGAAGGCGTTTATGTAGACTAGTATTGTCAGTTACATGTTTAATGTAAATTAAATTCATAGCCCGTTTCTTGATTGAGTCAAGTCGCTTGACGATGGAATTGGAACAACAGTCCCAGTTTGTAGATGTAGTCAAAATGTGTCTGTATGTGAGAAGCTCGTGTCTTCCTCAAAGGAGTTTTTAATGTTGGCGAGTTGGTAGACTATTCTCGCTGTTTGTTTAACGAGCGCTTGAATGTTGGAGTTAAAGATTATGTTTCTATCAATAATGAGGCCTAATGCTTTGTGTTCAGTTACACTTTCTACTGGCATGATATCGATGTGAAGTTTATTTGGGTGCTAATAACATAGATTTTGTTTTAGCGATGTTAATTTGCATATGGTTTGCATAAGCAAGATGTCCCGCGTCCGATACATCCATCTGGAGATCATCCGCCACACCCTGCACCCATCTTCTCTTTGCCCTTCCTCGTCCTCTCTTCCCGGGCATAAACCCCTCAATTATTGTTCTCTCCAACCTTTCGTGACCTTTCAAAAGACCAGATTATTTCAAATGTCTTTGTTTTACCGTCTTTAATAGCCATACTCCTTCAATATTCAGCTCTTGAAGTATGGATGCATTTGTTCTTTTCTTTATCCAAGATATTATCAGAACTCGTCTATAACATTTATATTCAAAGGCATTTATGCGCTGTTCAGCTTGTTTAGTAAGTGTCCAGGTCTCACAGGCGTATGCTGTAATGGGAAAGATGCTCTTTAAAATCTTATTTTTGTTGTTCTATCTGTCCCTCTCCACAATTTATTCAGTTGTTTTAGTCTTTTGAAGAGCAATAGCTATTCGTCTTTTAACATCTTTCATTGTGTCACCACAATTTTCCACCACCTCCAATGTTTCCTCATGACATGTATTTTTTTTTGTTTCTCCACAGTAGTTTTATCTGTATGCATTATCTTTGTTTTTGCTATGTTAAGATATAAGTTGTGATTTTCACTATTCACTATTCACATAACTACATTATTTAATTCTTGTTGTTCTTGTTAATTCTCAATAAATTACAGTTTTTTTTTTCATTGTTCGTATACACTGTACAGTCATCTGCAAATAGATCGAAGGACGACGAAAGATGCAAAGGTAGATCGTTAATATATATGGCAAATAGAAGAGGGCCAAGAGTAGAGCCTTGCGGTACTCCAATATTGAAGGTAATGGTTTGAGACAGAGATTTATTATGTGATACTACATGCTTTCTGTTTGACAGAAAAGACTATTAGAGTCACTACATTAAGGCCAACTTTCATTGTTTCTAGCTTTTTACTTAAAATAGCATGGTCTCTCGTATCATATGCTTTTTTCTAAATCGATAAACACCGTTCCACATAGGCTGTTGTTGTTTATATTCTGGTACCACTTTTCTATCATGTTTGTTAGGACCGTAAGGCAAGAATATTTTGGTCGAAACCCTGATTAATTGTCAACCATAAGCTTGTTGCGAACTAAATACTGTAATGTCACTGTATGAATGTGCTTTTCTGGTGGTTTAGGTAGTGATGATAGTAAGGAAATAGGTGTATAATTGTTCAGGAGACCATCAATGAGCCATATTTAAGAAGAGGATGCACTTTAGCGATTTTGAGAGCTGGTGGAGAGTGGCCTTTAACGAGACATTGATTACAGAGGAATCTCGTTTTTGCTGATTTCGGTTTTCGTCGATTTCAGTTTTCGTCGATTTTTTCTGCGAAAAATGTGTCTTTTTTCGTCGATTGCCTCGAATTGCCATGCGAATATGATGGTGTCTTTAACTAGCCACGAGAACATGATATCTTTAAATAGTTATGAGAAGATATCTTTAACTAGCTACGAAAAGACGATGATTAAAACAAAATTATTAAACAGTAAAATATGAAGATGATGCTATCTTTAACTACCTACGAGAACCGCATTCATTATTTGAAGAGCCGGCCGATGCACGCGAGCTACATACAACTTGACACTTTCATGCTGTGTTTCACATCAGGTTTGCCACTTATATTATTATAACAGCTTTGGTAAAACGGTGATATTTGCCTGCTTCACTTCATTGCCTGGCATTTCGTAATTCAAAGCGCTGTACACACTTCGCATATTGTAAACGTAAGTATTTTCTATGAAGCTTTTATGAGAAAACATCGGAATGTTATTTGTATGTCTTTTACAGAAAGTCGTAATCAATCCGAGCATTATGTTTTGGCTGTTTCTGATTTTCTAGCGATTTTATGTTCAGTATCCTGCCATTAGGTAAGTAGTAATACATGTTGTAAATCCATCTTATTGAGACATGCGGTATGGGCCATATGAGCCATGTCTCATTCTCGTCTCATGTCTCGTCTATGTCTCATACCTCGAGGTGGGTGGGTTGTGGCCTGCCTCATGCCTTCCAGCTCCTGCTCGTTTTTTAAAGTGTCGGCTGTCGTTTTTTAATCAGAGCAGCGGGGTTAACAATGGAAAGATCAATTAAACTATGGCGCCAGGTTTGCTAATTGATTCAGAATATGTCAGCCGGTGTAATGCATTAATTACTTCCCGTTTTGTATAGACGACATAAGAGGTGTCAGGTGGTCGACAAACACGCGGAGTCGGGTGGTAAAGTGAGGGTAGTCGGGGTGCAGGGCAGTGAGCCGGTTCAAATCCTACTGTGTGGTGGGGTAGTGTGGCAGTGGGCGAGTGTGTAACGCAGCTAGGTGGTATAATTGGCGGTTCAAATCACACCCCTGGTGGCTAACTATACTCAACATAGGCGCCAGAGAAGCGAATCCAGCGGTATCGCTTTGCTTATTTCTCAAAAAACCTAAGTTCCACAGCCAGCAGATTCAGTGTGACTGCTCATTGTCTTCACATTCATACAAAACTACAGGTTCTATGTACA
>JACEFZ010012422.1:0-22500 GCA_014155875.1 Cepaea nemoralis
TATTTTGTGACAAGTGCAAAGAATTACCAAAGCAGACGACAGCCATTAGCCGCATATTGCTTCACGATTTACTGGAGCACATTTTATGATGACGTCATGTATGTCATTTTTCAAAGTTGTTCTACATACTAAGTGTACTTCTACATACTTTACAAACGCCCTGTACTAGGCAACATATTGCGCAACCTATAGTTTATAGCTTCTTTGTTTTAGCCGATTAATTGCCTTGGGATGATAAGTCGTCTTATTCTTAATTCCCGTATCTGCCATGAGCTTATAAATCAAACAATAGTTAAAATATCAATACAATAGCTTTTCCTTTGCAACCCCATTAATTTTATATATAACTAGCTGACCCGGCCCGGCTTCGCCCAGACCCTGGTGGGGAGCATCTCATTTAATTCATATAAGTAGTCATATAAGTTCTCGTTCCCGTTACCGACAATCTGTCTGTCTGTCTGTCTATCTGTCTGTCTGTCTGTCTGACCCGGCCCGGCTTCGCCCAGACCCTGATGGGGAGCATCTCATTTAATTCATATAAGTAGTCATATAAGTTCCCGTTCCCGACTATCTATCTGTCTGTCTGTCTGACCCGGCCCGGCATCGCCCAACTCCTGGTGGGGAGCATCTCATTTAATTCATATAAGTAGTCATATAAGTTCCCGTTCCCGACTGTCTGTCTGTCTGTCTGTCTGTCTGTCTGTCTGACTGACCAGGCCCAGCCCATGGTGGAGAGCATCTCATTTAAATCATATAAGTAGTCATATAAGATCCCGTTTCCGACTATCTGTCTGTCTGTCTGTCTTGGGTAAATGGAGGAGGGAGGAGGAAGAGGGAGGTGGAGGAGGGAAGAGGAGGGAGGAGGAGGGAGGAGGAGGGAGGAGACAGGAGGAATAGGGATGAATAGGAGGGAGGAGGAGGGATTAGGAAGAGGAGGGAGGAGTAGGGTGGAGGAGGAGGGGTAGGAGGAGGGAGGAGGAAGAGGGAGAAGGAGGGAGGAGGAGAACGCAGGAGGAGGGAGGAGGAGGAGGAGAGGGAGGAGGAGGGAGAGGGAGGAGGAGGGATGAGGAGGAGAGAGTAGGAGGAGAGAGGAGGCGGAGGGAGCAGGAAGAGGGAGGAAGAGGGAGGAGGAAGAGGGAGAAGGAGGAGGGAGGAGGAAGAGGGAGGAGGAGGGAGAAGGAGGGAGGAGGAGAACTTAGGAGGAGGAGGGAGGAGGAGGAGAGGGATGAGGAGGGAAAGGGAAGAGGAGGAGAGAGAGGGAGGAGGCGGAGTTAGAAGGAAGAGGGAGGAAGAGGGAGGAGGAAGAGGGAGAAGGAGGAGGGAGGAGAAGGAGGGAAGAGGATGAGGGGGAGGAGGAGGAAGAGGGAGGAGGAATGTGAAGGGAGGAGGAGGGAGGAGGTAGAGGGAGGAGGAGTAGGAGGGAGGAGGAGGAGAGAGGAGGGAGGAGGTAGAGGGAGGAGGAGTAGGAGGGAGGAGGAGAGAGGAGGAGGAGGGAGGAGGAGGGATGAGGAGGAAGAGGGAGGAGGAATGTGAAGGGAGGAGGATGGAGGAGGTAGAGGGAGGAGGAGGAGGGAGGAGGAGAATGGAGGAGGAGGGATGAGGAGGAGAGGGAGGAGGAGGAAGGAGGAGGGGGAGGAGGGGGAGGAGGAGGGAGGAAGAAGGAGGAGGAGGAGGAGGGAGGAGGGAGGGGAGGGGAGGGGAGGAGGAGGGCGAAGGAGGAAGGAAGAGGAGGGCGAAGAGGTAGGAGGAGGGAGGAGGAGGAGGAAGAGGAGGAGGAGGGAGGAGGAAGAGAGTGGAGGAGGGAGGAGGAGGGAGGAAGAGATAGGCGGAGGGAGGAGGAGGAGGGAGGAATAGGAGGGAGGAGGAGGGAGAAGGAGGGATTAAGAGAAGGAGGGGGGAAAGGGGAGAAGGAGGAGGGAGGAGGAGGGAGGAGGAGGGAGGAGGAGGGAGGAGGAGGGAGGAGGAGGGAGGAGGAAGGAGGAGGAAGGAGGAGGGAGGAGGAGGGAGGAGGAGGGAGGAGGGTGAAGGAGGAGGATGAGGAGGGAGGAGGGTGAAGGAGGAGGAGGAGGAAAGAGGGAGGAGGGGAGGGGAGGAGGAGGGAGAAGGAGGGAGGAGGGAGGAGGAGAACCCAGGTGGGGGAGGAGGAGGAGGGAGAGGCGAGGAGGAGGAGAGAGGAGGAGGAGGGAGGAGGTGGAGGGAGAAGGAGGTGGGAGGAAGAGGTTAGAAGGAGGAGGGAGAAGAAGGAGGAGGGGGAGGAGAGGAGGAGGAATGATGAGGAGGGAGGAAGAGGAAGAGGGATGTGGAGGAAGGAGGAGGAGGGAGGAGGAGGGAGGAGGAGGGAGGAGGTAGAGGGAGGAGGTAGAGGGAGGAAAAGGGAGGAGGAAGGAGGAGAGTGGAGGAGGAGGGAGGAGGAGAAGGGAGTAGGAGGGATGAGGAGAAGGGAGGAGGAGGAGAAGGGAGGGGAGAAGGAGGAGGGAGAGGGAGGAGGAAGAGGAGGAGGGTGGAGGGAGGAGGTAGATGGAGGAGGAGGGGGGAGGCGGAGGGAGGAGGATGGAGGAGGAGGGGAGAGGAAGAAGGAGGAGGGATGAGGGAGAGGGAGGAGGGGGAGGAGGTAGAGGGAGGAGGAAGAGGAGGAGGGTGGAGGGAGGAGGTAGAGGGAGGAGGGGAGGAGGTAGAGGCAGGAGGAGAAGAGAGGAGGAGGGAGTTCACCATTTCGAATTCATACTCGTCTAGGTTCTGTGATTTCGGTCCTTCCATTGATTGTTCTTCCCTTCTACACGACTGTAGATAACTTCCTTACACATAAACAGATGAATTGTTATTGATATTGCCGTGGCATGGAGGCATATATATCAGCAGCAGAGTTGAACGCCTACGCCAGCCGGCACGGCACTTGATGATGATGATGATTGCCGTGTGACGATTCTGTGTAGTCACGTCATTTTCTTCCCTTTCCCTAGCGTTTTGGTTCGGGGATTCTTTCATCATCATCATCATATATTTACGTACGTATTTTGGGAATGGGAGGAGGGAGGAGGAGGAAGAAGAAAAAAAATACGACAGTTGGCAGCGCTGGAATGAAAGGAAGGCGTGTAGAAAATTTCATCTCAATCGGATGGGCCGTTCGCGAGCGCATAAAGGACATGCATACAGACAGACAGACGGAGATCCTAATTTATATATAAGATATAATATAATATAATATAATATAATATAATATAATATAATATAATATAATATAATATAATAATACAACATGCCTGCTACCATAGTAACAACTTTTAATTTCCATTTTCCCACATCCATTTTTGTTTGAAAGATAGTCTTTTGCAAAAAGGAAAACATACTGACTAATAAGAAGATACCAATTGCAATGAGCAAAATAGCGTTGACGTGCTACATAGAACCTGTACTTTTGAATGGATGTGAAGCGTAGACGATGAGCAGGCAAGCTGAAAAACATCTAATGGTAGTGGAAATGTGGTTTCTGAGGAAAATGCAAAGAATACCATGGACAGACAGAAAACCAATGAGCAAGTGCTACAAGAGGCAAATGAAAACTGCAATATGATTAGAGAAATTAGACGTAGACAGTCATTTGTTTATGGGGGGGGGGGGGGGGCACGCTATGATAAGAAATAAACTAGAGAACATGGTGACAATTGGCAAGATAGAAGAACAAGAACAATGGGAGGGCAGAGAAGTAAATATCTGGATGGCTTGATCACATGGCATGGTTAGGACAAGAAGACAGAGCTGCTCATGACTCTGGTGATCGTGTCAGATGGCGAAAACATGAACCACACGCCCACGTTTACCGGCATGGCACATGATGATGATGTTTTTTGTTTGTTCCAGACCTACGTTTTTTTTTTTGTTGCACTGAGTCTGTTAATAAACAAGGAGACAGAAAGTCGAATACAATTGCAGTGCTGATCTTATGGACGGATAGAAAAGAAGTCAACATCAGCAGGTTTTGTGAGAACCAAGAATATTGACATAATAGGAATGGCTGGAACTTTCATATGAATGTCAGTACCGGCTCTATGGCGACGGGTTACGATTGCAATTCGTAATTCCACTTACCACGTAAGAAACACAGCTGCTGGAGATTTGGAAACATGCCGCTTTGCGACGGTTTTCATACATAGGTTAGGATGCCGGTCATTCATAAAGCAATGTAAACTACTGAACGTAAACCTGCCAAGAAATCACAAACAGCCAGAAAATGTTTGGGTTGATTACGACGTCTTTACTGATGATATTCCTCAATGCCATCGTTTCAATCCATTCAGCATCAATTCTCTTGGTCAGCCTCTGCCTCTCTTCCCTTTGATCTTTCCAGTCGTCGCGATGCTCTCTAATGCCTCTCTTCTCATCACATGACCAGAATGCTACCAAATTAGCACCTTTAAGTCATAAATATGACACACTCCTACTTTCCACTTTCCACCATCCATGATTGTTTTGTCCAAACCTATCTTACTGTTTGGCACAGAATACGCTAAGAGCCTATGCCACAATACTAGCAAAGACATAAAAGTGAAAACTTTGTGGACATGCGTGATTCCTCCCCAAGACTTTTCCCAGAAACCATGTTAGGCAGGTCAACATGGGAGGCCAGATCAATTTTCAAAATACGACTGAAGTGGCTTCGAACCAATGGCCACGGAGTCGAATGGTAAGATACTAGTCACTATACTACGGCAGCTCCCTTCAAACCTGAAATACTTTGGCATATGAAATGTCACAATGGTTTAGAAATAGTGATGGGAGGGGGTGGTATCTGGAAGCTAAGGTAGAGGTCAACCAGTACGAAGGACATTAAAGAAGCTCTGGGCGTGAAAATGCACGGGATCAGGAAACTGGAGGAGGACTTAGGGTCATTTCCCCGGACTCTGTTGAAGCGATGCTATTTAAACAAAACAAAAAATTGCTTCGTGATTATGTATATCGTGTATTGTTGTCTTCTCCATCGGTTTGTTTCTCTGTCTGTTTTGCCATCTCTCTCTCTCTCTCTCTCTCTCTCTCTCTCTCTCTCTCTCTCTCTCTCTCTCTCTCTCTCTCTCTCTCTCTCACTCTCACTCTCTCTCTCTATTTCTCTATCTATCTCTCTGTCTCTCTACTTCTCTCTCTTTTTGTCTCTATCTCTTTGTCTGCCTCTCTGTCTCTGTGTCTGTTTGTTTCTCTGTCTCTGTCTCTCTATGTATGTCCCTCTTTGTCTGTCTCTGTCTCTTTCTGTCTCTAGCTTTCTCTCTATTTCTCTCTCTCTCTCTCTCTCTCTCTCTCTCTCTCTCTCTCTCTCTCTCTCTGTCTGTCTCTCTCTCTCTCTTTCTCTCTGTATGTCTGTCTGAGATTCTATCTCACTCTCTCTGTCTCTCACTCCCCCTTTATCTCTCTCTGTCTCTGTCTCTTTCTATTTCTATGTGTTTCCCTGTCTCTATCCCTCTCTCCCCTTTCTCTGTCTCTCTTCTCTATCTCTCCTTTCTCTCTCCCCTCTCTTCTCTCTCTCTCCCCTCTCATCTCTCTCTCTCTAATCCTTCAAGGTGAGGATGTATTGTCATTGACCTAAGCTCCTAGGTCGATTCAGTCTAAAAATAATGGTACCAGAAAATTGTTCGGGAAGCAAACGTCGTCTGACGTAATATTGTCTACATCACCTAATGACTACCAATTGTCTAATAAGTGTGGGGGCTTGCACCATATACCCAATGTGCTTCCAGCCATGAACAGGGACCCTTTAATTTTCTTGTAAAAATATGATCTATGAGGGAAACTAACAAACTCTCACCTACGATGTCTGCCATAACTCTATGTCAGTTATTATAAGGAGAATGCCACACGCTGAAGCGGTCTCGCACACTGGTAGAGGACCAGGCCTGTATTGCATTGCTTAGTCTTGTGTATCGCCTGCCAGAGGGAATTTCCCCCAATTTCTATGCACAGCCAGTAAACTGAAAGGAAAACTGAACATTGGCAGCTACACACATGAGACATGGCAATGTTTTGTATAGAATCTGGAACACGGTTGAACATGGCTTTTGACTGTATTACGTGGTGATTCTCTGTAAGGAAATATCTTGAATTTGAGGAAAAGAAACTACGCGAAGAAGCAGTGGAGGTAAGTGTCCCGTTGAAATGAACGCAAATGTGTTCGGCTGGAGAATTCCCGTTGAAAAGGTGTTATCAAAACATTGTCAGAAATAACTGATTCATTACTGGAGGATAATATATCGCCAACTGTGACATCCCATTTGAACGGAATGACGATGTATCGCCTTTCTAGAGCCATCGTGTTATTTTATTTGTTCCATGGTATCTTCCACAATTGCAATGCTCGTTCATTCATTCAGTAGCACGTCCTTTGCATAACCTCGCGCCTATAACAACCTTAGTAGTAAGGTACGTTGTATTTGATTAGATTTTATGGATCCGGATCCAGCTGATGACGTCATATTTTACTATACGAAAGGTGTACCTCCATATTGATGACGTCAATAACCGGATCCACATCGGACCAAATTTATTCAAAAATTGGCGGTTATTTTCTTGGGTCTGGGTGACTACTTCCTGATGTCACTTCCGGTCCCCGGGTGGGCGGCGGCGGCGACGGCGACGCGAACCGAACCGGGCGTCGTCACGCGATCCGGACGTCGGCGCGAACCGGACGTCGGCGCGAACCGAACCGATCCGACGCGACCCGAACCGATCCAGTGTACCGCAGTGGTGTGGTAACGTGGTGTAATCGAACCCCAGTCATATTGATATCGACCCCTTCGATGAGGAGACCGAAGTCAATATGACAGAAAATTGATTTATTCCATCTCTCTAGTTACCCCGCGTAGGTCAAGTAATGACCGCCTTAATAAACTTTCCACCATGATAGTTAATTCGGTAGAAGTCCCGATCCAGGTATCAACATTAAGTGCTTGGTGAAAATCTGGTTTAAAAATATACTAGACAACTATAGAATAATACTAAAAATTAACCCTAAAACTTAATTAAACACCAAAATTTCTTGTATGTTTAGTGGAGAATAGTTGCGTCAATAAAAAAACTAGGAGTCTCCATTAATTTAAACCATAACTTCCCGAGATAATCATAAAAATATGTAGTGAAACCCCACAAATAACTTCCCCGTAATAAAGAATTGTGCCCCTTTTGCATACTAAACGCCCCTTGAATGAAAGTTTACCGGCACGAAAGGTAAAGGTCACGCGCTGACCCCTACTAAGGCCAGCGAGAAATAACAATGGCCAGCGATCAACGATTGATAAGCTGTGAAGATAAGTACCTTTGACGGCTAGTCGAGTTGTGGTCACTGGAAAATATGCAGTGGTCAGTCATGCAAGAATTCAGCACAAATATGTATATCTATTTGCTGTAAATATCTCTCTCTCTCTCTCTCTCTCTCTCTCTCTCTCTCTCTCTCTCTCTATCTATCTATCTATCTCTCGTCACTATTCCTCTCTCTTTCGCTCTCTCTCTTTTCTCTATTCTCTCTCTCACTATCTCAATCATTCTCTCTTTTTCTCTTCCTCTTTGGCTGTCTCTCTCTCCCTTTACCTCTCTGTCTCTCTCACTCTCTCTCTGTCCCCCTCTCTCTCTTTCACTCTCTCTCTCTCTCCCTATCTCTATCTCTCTCTCCCACTCTCTCTCTCTCTCTCACTTCTCTCTGTCCCTATCTCTCTCACCCTTGCTCTCTCCCTCTCTCTGTCTCTCTCACCCGATCTGTATGTCTCTCTCGCTCTTGTCTCTCCCTCCCTATCTCTCTCTCTCCCTCTACCTCTCTGTCCCTCTCACTCTCTCTGACCCTCTCTCTCTTTTATTCTATCTCCTTCTCTCCTTCTATCTCTACCTCTCTAGCTCTCTCTCTATCTATGGCTCTCTCGCTCTATCCCGCCCTCTCTATCCCTCTCTATCACTCTCTGTCTTTCTCTGTCTCTCTCTCTCCCTAGCTCTAGCTCTCTCTATACCGCTCCCTCTCTGTCCTTCTCTAGCCACTCTCTCATGTGATCTCTCTCTATCCCTCTCTAGCTCTCTCTCTCTCTCTCCGTCCTTCTCTCGCCACTCTCTCAGATGATCTCGCTCTATCCCTCTCTAGTTCTCTCTCTGTTCCTCTCTCGCGACTCTCTCAGGCTCTCACTCTCTCCCTAGCTCTATCTCTCTCTACCACTCTCTCTCTCTGTCCTTCTCCCGCTACTCTCTCAGGTGATCTATCTCTCTATCCCTCTCTAGCTCTCTCTGTCTCTCTCTCACTTTCTCTGTCCCTCTCTCACCATTCTCTCATGTGATCTCTCTCTATCCCTCTCTAGCTCTCTCTTCCACTCTCTCTGTCCCTATCTCTCGCTCACCCTTGTTCTCTCCATCTCTCTGTCTCTCTCACCCGATCTGTATGTCTCTCTCGCTCTTGTCTCTCCCCTTCTCTCTTTCTCTCTCTCCCTCTACCTCTCTGTCCCTCTTACTCTCTCTGGCCCTCTCTCTCGCTCATTCTATCTCCTTCCCTCCTATCTCTACCTCTCTAGCTCTCTCTCTATCTATGGCTCTCTCGCTCTATCCCGCCCTCTCTATCCCTCTCTATCACTCTCTGTCTTTCTCTCTCTCTCTAGCTCTAGCTCTCTCTCTCTCTCTCTCTCTAGCTCTCTCTCTCTCTCTCTCTCTCCTCTCTCTCTCTCTACCTCTCTCTCTGTCCTTCTCTCGCCACTCTCTCAGATGAACTCTCTCTATCCCTCTCTAGCAATCTCTCTCTCCGTCCTTCTCTCGCCACTCTCTCGTGTGATCTCTCTCTATCCCTCTCTAGCTCTCTCTCTGTCCCTCTTTCGCGACTCTTTCATTATCTCTCTCGCCCTAGCTCTATCTCTCTCTACCACTCTCTCTGTCCTTCTCTCACTACTCTCTCATGTGATCTCTCTCTATCCCTCTCTAGCTCTCTCTGTCTCTCTCTATCCCTCTCTAGCTCTCTCTCACTCTCTGTCTCTCACTCTCTCTGTCCTTCTCTCGCCACTCTCTCATGTGATCTCTCTCCATCTCTCTCTAGTTCTCTCTGTCTCTCTCTTTCTCTCTGTCCCTCTCTCGCCACTCTCTCATGCTATCTCTCTCACTCTCTCTCTCTCTAGCTCTATCTCTCTCTACCGCTCTCTCTCTCTCTCGGTCCTTCTCTCGCCACGCTCTCAGGTGATCTCTCTCGCTATCTCTCTCTAACTCTCTCTCTCTCTGTCTCTCTGTCTGTCTCTCTCTCACTCTCTCTTTTTCTCTCCCTCTCTATCACGCTCTCTCGCTCACTTCTGTAGTGTCTGTCATCATGATCAACATCATTATCATCATCATCACGTCTTCCGCCGTCGTTGTCAAGTGGAGACATGAAAAACACAATTACTCTCTCTTGCAGTGGTGTGAAGCAGAGAAATGCTGCTGCTCACCATGACTATCATAATCTTCTGTAGTGTCTGTCATCATGATTGCCATCATCGTTATCATCATCATCACGTCTTCCGCCATCGTTGTCATGTGGAGACGTGAAAAGCAGCATTATCCTCTTGCAGTGGTGTGAAGCAGAAAAATGATGCCACTCACCATCACTATCATAATCTTCTGTAGTGTCTGTCATCATCATCATCATCATCATCATCATCATCATCATCATCATCATCATCATCATCATCATCATCATCATCAGTATACCGTCTTCCGCCGGCGTTGTCAAGCTGAGACATGAAAATCAGCATTATCCTCTCTTGCGGTGGTGTGAATAAGAGAAATGAGGCTGCTCATCAGCACTATCAGCATATATTATGGTAGACTGGGACGACATGGAATACAGCCGGCGAGCGAGTCCGACTGGTTCAACCCAAACACCCTTTCAAAAAGGGGTATATGCCATCAGGGCCAGAAGAACTGCTTACCATCAGTCGTATAAACCAGACCAGTCCGGTGACGTATGTGCTAAAGGATGATTCAGGGGAGGAACTCCAAGGCACATTTTACCGAGAAGAAATCCAACTCGTGGGAGACAAGCAAGTGTATCGCGTGCTTCCGGTCATATGTCTAAGGTATACAATCGAAACACATGACTATAACCGGTAAAGATGGCGTCGCACTCGATCACATGTGTAAGTGTACAACCACAGGGCTAAAACCGATCAAAGATGGCGCTGTAGCTGGTCACGTGTCTTATGGGGTACACCCGAAACACGTGACTAAAACCGATCAAAGATGGAGTCGCATCCGGTCACATGACCAGACAGTGCATAATAATCTGCTGAGTCATTCTACGTCAGCAAATAGTGTGTATAAGACGACCACCATTCGTCGAATAGAAGTACCGATCTCAGTGAACAGCAACCAGCTCACAATGTTACAACTCGCTACCGGTAAGTTGGCTTTTTTGATAAAACTTTCACATTTTCGTTGTGTTTCTCCAAGTAGACATATGGGTAACCTAACATTACTAGTATAATACAGGGGATATATGGTGCTAGACGCATATATCTGAAGAGACAAGCCATTTCTTCCTATAGTATTGTAGGCTGGGTCGACATGGAATAGAGCTGGCATTCGAACTTTTGAACACAGCACTATGGTGGTACCTTAATAATATAGGTAGTAATGTGTAGTCGTAGGGGAAGGTGGAAAGTGTACCGCGGGTCCACATACAACATTATCGATAGAAATATATGAAATGTGTAACAGAAAGGGCATGTCATATTAATAGCTATTAACCGTAATATCAATGTCTATAACGCTGATAAAGTACCCTGTTCTTATCTGTTTTACAGATACTCGAGACCCACGAAAACCTAATTAGCAAACTGTGGAGCATACTAAGAGCTGAAAAATACAGCTATTGCATGGCTTGTGTGACAGGTTGGCCCAACTCTCAGATCCTTTTTTATTAGATGGAGATAGCCCTCAGTTAACCCCTCTATGTATTCTGGATTATTTTTCATTGTTATCTATATATTCAAATATTAGCTAAGATAATCTTTGTTTAGTGTATTTATATACCTAAAACTATAGAGAGATAAAACACGATTTTTCTATAATATTTAAAAGCAGATGTAGTGTAGAGTTTGGGTACACGCCAATCAATCATGTCAGACTGAATTTAATATTCAGTTTGGCCGCGAATTTAATTTGGCCACAGGAAGTCTAGAACTCTCCTTAGGGGAAGATAATTCTGGTTAAAACCCTAACTTCTGCCATTTTGATCGCAGTACTGGACGGTGAAGGATGTGGCAAGTCCCTGGCAAAAATAGAACACATGTCTGTGTCCTAGACCTTTTTCTGGCTCTTGTTAAGCCGTACAATTTCTAATCACCATAGAAATGCCAGTGCCACTTCTCACCCGATAGGTACAATCAAAATAAGTTGCAGGGTGAGTTGATAATAATTTTGTTAACAATTTTTCTCTGTGTGTATATATGCCGGCTAAATCTAAAGGCCATGCCGATCGATAATAGATACTAGTAATTAAAAGTAGTGTTAGTTAACTAATACTAGAATTAGTACCATGTTTGTGTCATGTGGCTTGCCGACAAGGGAAACACGCAAAGCTCGTCACATGTGGCATTAAAAGCAGGGCTAAATTACATTACTTGATTCTCGAAATTAGGTATCCACCTGCGGAAGGACACCTGAGTTAGTCAGTAGACGATTAGAGTTAAAATATATTAATTACTAGCTGACCCGGCCCGGCTTTGCCCAGTCCTTTGTGGGAAGCATCTCATTTAATTCATATAAGTAGTCATATAAGTTCCCGTTCCCGTTCCCGACTATCTATCTGTCTGTCTGTCTGTCTATCTGTCTGTCTATCTGTCTGATCCGGCCCGGCTTCGACCAGCCCCTGATGGGGAGCATCTCATTTAATTCATATAAGTAGTCATATAAGTTCTCGTTCCCGTTACCGACTATCTGTCTGTCTGTCTTTCTGTCTGTCTGTCTGTCTGTATGTCTGTCTGTCTGTGTCTGTCTGTCTGTTTGTCTATCTATCTATCTCTGTCTGTCTGTCTGTCTGTCTGTTTGTCTGTCTAATAGACCCATCCCTCTGTCTGTCTGTCTATCTATCTATCTATCTATCTATCTATCTATCTATCTATCTATCTATCTATCTATCTATCTATCTATCTATCTATCTATCTATCTATCTATCTGTCTGTCTGTCTGTCTGTCTGTCTGTCTGTCTGTCTGCCTGACCCGGCCCGGGTTCGCCCAGTCCCTGGTGTGGAGCATCTCATTTAATTCTGAGTAGGTAAGAATCCGCTCTGCCTTCAAAATGTTGACGTGAAGATTTTCTTCCTGCAGCTGCTTCTGTATTTGTTGATCAGTAAGCTCCATTTTTAGCCGCTTGACCACCCATCTGACTGTGTTTGAATCAGTGTTTCTAAATTCTGGTGTCTTGGTCCTCCTTCCTCTCACTAAGTTTTTGTGTTCGTCTGTGGGTAGTCGTCGCTCTTCTTATTGGTAGTTTCATTGACTGTAGGTTCAGATACTTTATTACAGCTTGCATGCAGACTCTCCAAAGGCAGGTTCGTCTTCTTGATAGTCTGGTCGGTTTTCTCACTATGCATCTTGGAAGCTGCTTGTTTCTTTGTGCTATTACGACGTGCCATTTTCCCCCCGTATCAGACTGCTTGAAATGTGTAAGGCGTCTTGGCTTGATAGCGCTGAGAAGTGCTGTCAAGCGAATCGTGTCGATATGATGGCGGAAAACACTAAAGATGCGATGACCGTCCGTCCGTCCAATTTGAGAAAAAAACAAAACTTTCCACCTTGGTTCAACCAGCCCGTGCGGCATCGGTTATAATAGCGGTGGTTCATGGTGCGTCGATTATTCCATTCTCTGCGTGCCAGTAAAAGCTGGCTTATCTGTTGTGCAGTTTATGTCTGTGACGTCGGCATAGGGGATTCTTTTGGCCGGCAAGTTTTCCTTTTGTGTCTTTTTAGGCAATTTCTTCTGTCAGTGTGGCTTCAGGCTCGTTTGCTGTGCTGGGGTGCTGTCATTATACTGGCTCCTTGTACGGTTATTAGTAGTCTTCCTCTGGTGGGGTGTCCCATTCGATTTCTCGTTGTTCTTTCGTTTTCTGTGTGGTGCGCTTCTTTTCCATTTGATATTCTCTGTACCCTCTGGGGCCGCTTTTAGGCGTCGTTATGTCTTTTATCAGCTGTCTTTTCTTCCGATTTGGGGCAGCTTGCGATACCGCATTGTGTTCTTCGTGTGTTCCTCCTTTCTTGTATACGCCCCAGGCACATTCAAGTTTATTGGTGTTTTCCTCCGCACTTTCTTGATGAGTCTGTTTGGTTTCCGGTTTCTCCTGGTTCTTTTGGGACATCACGACAGAGCTGGAGTTAATAGTTTGCTGTTGTTGATTGACCAGAGAGTTGGCTTCATCTTGCGTCTTCTTGTCTTTTTTCTTGTGGATTGTCGTTATCAGTTTATCGATGATTTTCAATTGAGTGTCATCTGGCGGTTTCTCTGCGTTCTTTTCATTGGGTTCGTGTGGCTTGTTTTGGGATAGTTCCCTTTCAGCTTTTTGCATTTGTCTCTCCGCCTTGATGTCACATAAGATCTCTTCGTTTTTCTTGGTCGCCTGGATCATGTTCTCCACCTCTTGTGTTATATTTCGTTTGATCTCTTTTAGTTCCTCAAGCAGTTTTTCGCTGTCGCTATTCAGTGCCGGTGTTTGTAGTGTCTTGATCTGTTGCTTTAGCTCGTCAATCTGGCTCTGCAGCAGTGCTCTTTCATTTTGCGATATTCCTGTGACTGTCTCACACCTCCGCATTGCTTCCTTGAATGATGTCTTGTTGACAATGGTGAGTTTCAACACGTCTCTGTGTCTTTGGAGGTACGGACATCCCAGATATCGCGCTCCATGATGTCCCATGCAGTTGGCGCACTTACGGTTTCTGTTAGGTGCCTTGAAGTCCACGTCCAGCTTGGCTAGCGGACACTCCCTAAAGGCATGGTGCTCAGCGCAGTATCGGCAGATGTCTGTCTTGCTGCGGCATATGGCTCTGCTGTGGCCGGCCCTCTGGCATCTGGAGCACTGAGTTACTTTTGGAATAAATCTCTCTGGTAGTTGTACTTGCTTGTTGATGGACACTGATATCGGCATTTCGCTTCCCTTACTGGTCACCACCACCAGCGTCGTAGGTATTTTGGCATATGTTAATATTCGTTCCGCTTTTACGACTTGGATGCTGCGATTTTCCTCCTGTAACTTCTGTAAGATTTCATCGTTCGTTAGTTCCACATGAATCCGTTTAACGACCCATCTGACTGACTTTGTGTCGGTTTTACCGGCTCTGGTGTCTTTCTCCTCCTTTTTCTCTGCTAACATGGATCTTGTTACAGGCGGGCCGTCATCGGTCTTTCTTGTGGTAGTGTCATTTGATTTAGTTGCTGTTTTTTGGGTGTTATCAGGTAGGTTCTCAGCGTCCGTCTTCTTCGCGATTTTGGAGGCTCCCCCGCTGCACATCTTGTGGCTCTGCGTTTTCTTGGTGTTGGTCTAGCGAACCATTTTCTCCCCAAATCAGGCTTCTTGATGATTTAAGGTGACTTGGCTAGATAGCGCTGAAAAGTGCTGTCAATATCCCCGTATCAGGCTTCTTGATGATTTAAGGCGACTTGGCTTGATCTGGCGAATGACCTCACGGATGCGATGATATTGTTCAACATCTTTTAGATAACTTCTTAAGTATAGAAAGATGAGTTACAATGTTATGCATTATGCATTATTTTTATGTAAACTTTGAAAATTTCTAAAAGATTGTATCATTATTTATTATAACTCATATGCCGGTATATAACTATAGACAAAGAGTTTATAAATCATTGAAAACGATACAACAATATGACTATAAGTTATACAACAATGTTATTAAAAGTTATGCCCCTTGAAATAACTTTTTCTAGAGTTAAGTCCCTTAGCTAATGTGTAGTCACGTCATTTTCTTCCCTTTCCCTAGCGTTTTGGTTCGGGGATTCTTTCATCATCATCATCATATATTTACGTACGTATTTTGGGAGGGGGAGGAGGGAGGTGGAGGAAGAAGAAAAAAAAACTATGACAGTTGACAGCTCTGGAATGAAAGTAAGGCGTGTAGAAAATTTCATCTCAATCGGATGGGCCGTTAGCGAAAAAATAAAGGACATACATATTTACATACATACCTATATACATACATACACTTTGATTTATATATATAGATGTGCTTAACTTCGGAACAAGCGTATTTCTCTAGATAATATACTTATTAGGGGAAGGAATTAGTTCAGAGAGTGAATAAGTTACAATTAATTATTATTTATTAATCTCTATCTTGCCCATAGTCAGATTACTACCAATGTGGTCCAAGATGGCCTACTTAACAAAGTTCAAACCTTGGGGGAATTCTCCAACCTAATATTGTTCTTGTGTATAGTGAAAGTAATCTTAAACCTAGCTAAGAAATCTTCTAGATAATTAATTATGTTTAATAAAATATAAGGAAGACTATTGCTAGTAATACAACTCATAACTCCTTAAGTGAACCTTCATGGATTTAACGGTTCTCTTGTGTACATCGTGACTTTATAGTTGTTGTGTGTGATTTCATTTCATTCTATGTAATATCACCATGTGATGTTAATTCATCGTATGGAGTGTAGTTTGTGTGTTTCCATACTTGGGAAACGACGTGTGTTGTTTCGTCGATTTAATGGTCTGTTAATGTATATGGTGACGTCGGAGTTGTGGCGTCTGAGTTCATTCCATTGAAGTCATCCAATGATATGTACTGTTAATTCATTATGTGAATTGTGGTTCATGTTTCCATGATTAATCATGACTTAGAATATATATATTGGAATGTGGTCTTTGAAGTAGAGCATTGTGATTGTACATGTTTGATCTAAATATCAGCAGAGAGAATAGAATATCATTTGTGTGCTGTTTCCATTAGATCAGTGTGCTGTTGTAGATTTCAGATAAGGAATCAAAATATGTAAATTAAGATAGTACATGCTATCAAAAATTATATGAGACAAGCAGGCCATGCAGTACTATGACATGACCAAAAGAATTTACAACTCTAGAAGGATTATTCACCCCTTCTCACTGTCATTCACAGAGCCTACACCCTGATCAACAGTAGCCGTAGTCACGACCGGTGATTGAGCCACGAACCACTCACTTGATGCAGCAGAGAGTGAAGTCCATACCACTATCCAGTCAGCACTGTCAGCTTACCACCCAGGAGGCCAAGAATTATCAGATGAGTGGCTAACCACCCGTTTGCCACTGCACAACAATCACCAATTTATGTCCGCAATTGGCTATGATACTGTCTATGATTACATCCTCTAGCTGAATACTTTGTAGAAATTTAGTCTAACCAGGGATCTGCGTATCTCCTTTGTGTCAGTGAGTTCCCAGTGGGGCTCACGTAGTGTTCTTTAGAATTAAACAATCTATGTTATATTTGTAATTTTAACAAACTGCGTCTGTCATTATAGGATTAGATTATAGCATCATCAGATTGTGTGACGAGTGAAAGGACTATATCTATACGTATAAATCTGCCTTATCTCCTGTTGTGTGAGAATACATTAGGCAGTGGGGGATCATTATTCATCCAGGCACGGTAGCAGGAATCACTTGACATACTGTCTTCGTTTGTTAGTACAGTTAGTCGTCATAACTTTCCGCCTGGCACTGTTTAGAAGTAGTGATCCATTCTGGGACTTTGAAAATCATTCTTCTAGAATTGCGAGCCATTTGATCGCTTCTTCAGCAGTGGTTAGATTCTCTATTCGTAGAAGTCATATTAGTATCTACTTTGATCCATTTTCATCCTAGTAGTATACGCTACGCTACAGTGTGTCTTAATGTCCCACAAAATCAAGAAGCCGAGAATCCATTCAATCATTCTTGTGATTATGGTGAGGGTGGTAGTTTTGCAGATCTAGTAACTGTTCGATTGCGGGATGTACTACAACAGAACTTCACTAAACAAGAAATAATCACACTAAGCCTGAATAGAATTGAGAAGTGCATCCTCGACTATAATCAACAACAGGGTACTCCAGAACCATCCTCACCAAACGTCGAGTGAACAGCATCACCGGCATCCTTAACCTTTAGTCAATCCACACTAGCGGACGAGTATTAAAACACCTACATAAAAAACATAATGGGTGTAATATACTTACAATCCTGTCTTTGATAGCTGACCAGTCATCAATACAAAGAAAACTACAGTGGGTGTGAGGAGACTGCATATGTATATCACTGGTATTCTGACTTCACAGACTAGCTCACAGTGACTTCAACGCAAGTAACACGGCGCGCTCTACGCTATCTATTTCATCATGGGGAGAGGTCATGTGACGAGCATGACCCGCATTCCCCAAGACAGCTCAACCATACAACAGGTCAACGAGCGGGTAGTAGAACGCTTAGTCGCGCCATACGAACAGCCACGTCAGCGTAATCTGAACTGCTTGACCTAGGAAACTGTCTGAAACCGGTTTTACGCGTAGCTAAAAAAACTAGTATATAAACCCGAGGCTGGTAACACTCAAGCATTGTGATCAGAAGATGACTACAGACCTCAAGACTGTGCCTGCTAACTGGGTCTACATGACTCGTAGTGGTGAGACTATTAGACCAGTGGGCGTTGGTGATAAGGCCGTGTTTGTCTCATCCTACAGAGGAACGAGTACGTTACACATCCGAAGATTTTACGGTGAATCCGACAAGAAGTTCCTGACTATGAATGGAATGACACTTACTCGGCAAGAATATGAACAGATGATCGCCATGCATCGCGAGATCCTAGCTGACTTTGACAGACTCAATCAAATTAACCAAGCCAGTAACGAAATCAAACAAGGTACTAACAGAGACAAGCAAGTCAGTAACCAAAACATTCAAGTCAGTGCTCATGTCAAACAAGGCACAACCAGAAGCCATCAAGTCCAAAACACTCAAGTCAGTGCTCAAGTTAAACAAGGAACTAACCGAAATCACCAAGTAGACGCATACTATACCGCCAGTTTTCAACCCAGCTACAGTCAGATATGTGATGGCCCCAGCAACCAGATGTGTGATGACCCCAATAACCAGCTGTTTGACGTGCAACAAGACACCAACCGAAGCAATCAAGTACAACACACTCAAGACAGTATTCAAGTCAAACAGGGTACTAAACGAAGCCACCAAGTAGACGCATACTATACCACCAGTTATCAACCCAGCTACAGTCAGATGTGTGATGACCCCAGCAACCAGATATGTGAAGAGCCCAATAGTCAGATGTTTGATATGCCGGACACTCAGATGATTGATGGCCCGATTGTCTACAATACTCAGATGTCAGCCCACCAATAAGGAGACCAGCCTTACGAATATATACCAAGTGACCTATACATACCAGACTACCAGCCGGAAAAACCAACCTACTCAGACAGTGGTGTGAAGAAACCCAGAAACAACATACAATTTGTATAGCTCTATATGTGAAAATAAAATATTGTGATGATACTATATATACCAGCTCATAGCACAGCATCCATTTCATGTAATGACAGTATGAATTTTTTTATTCTTGTAAAATGTACTGAAATACTGTAAAATGCAGTGAAATACTGTAAAATAAACAGGTGTATAGATTATAATTACGTCTTGGTTGTTGAATATTTAGTGTTTACGGTGTATATAGTTGTCATGCGATGAGAGAATGAAGGGCAAAAATCTTAATCAAGTAATAAAATTTATTAGCCAAATGGGAAAATGTTTGGCTACATTTCATCCAGACTTATAAAAAAAAGCTCACCCAAACTCATGAAAAGTAGGAAACTTTGTTAACCAAATGTGAAAAGTTTTGGTCACATTTCATCCAAACTTATAAATAGCTCAGTCAAACTTATGAAAAGTAGGAACATTTGTTAATCAAAGGTGAAAATTTTGGCCAAATTTCATTCAAACTTATGAAAAGTAGCACAATTTGGTAACCAAAGGTGAAAAGTTTGGTCAAAGTTCAACCACAAACATCAACAAGTAGGAAAGATTTGTTAACGAAAGTGAAAAGGTTAGCCAAAGTTCAAACAAACTCATAAAAAGTAGGAAACTTTATTAACCAAATGGCAAAAAGCTTGGCCAAGTAATAAAATTTGTTAGCCAGAGGGTGAAAATTTTGGCTACATTTCAACCAAACTTATAAAAAAGCTCACCCAATCTTATGAAAAGTAGGAAAATTCGTTAACCAAATGTGAAAAGGTTAGCCGAATTTCAAACCAAACTTATAAAAAATCTCAGTCATATGAAAAGTAGGAAAATTTGTTAACCAAACGTGAAAAGTTTGGCCAACTGTCACCCAAACTTATGAAAAGTGGGGAAATTTTGTTGTCCAGATGTGAAAAGTGTGACCAAATTTCACCCACACTTATGAAATGTAGGAAACTTTGTTAAACAAATGGTAAAAACCTACCGAATTAACTATCATGGTGGAAAGTTTATTAAGGCGGTCATTACTTGACCTACTCGGGTAACTCGAGAGATGGAATAAATCAATTTTCTGTCATATTGACTTCGGTCTCCTCATCGAATGGGTCGATGTCAATATGACTGGGGTTCGATTACACCACGTGACCACACCACTGCGGTACCCTTGATCGGTTCGTGTCGCGTCGGATCGCTCCGGATCGGTTCGGTTCGCGCCGACGTCCGGTTCGCGCCGACGTCCGGTTCGCGCTGACGTCAGGTTCGCGTGACGACGTCCGGTTCGGTTCGCGTCGCCGCTGCCACCGCCGCCGCCCACCCGGGGACCGGAAGTGACAACAGGAAGTAGTCACCCAGACCCAAGAAAATAATCGCCAATTTTTGAATAAATGTGGTCCGATATGGAACCTTATTGACGTCATCAATATGGAGGTACACCTTTCGTATAGTAAACAATGGCGTCATCAGCTGGATCCGGATCCATAAAATTTAATCAAATACAACGTACCTTACTACTAACCTTCCGGAAAACTTTCCGATCATAATAAGCAAGATGTCCCGTGTCCGATACACCAATCTGGAGATCATCTGCCACATCCTGAACCCATCTTCTCTTTGACCTTCCCCTTCCTCTCTCGCCAAGCATATACCACTCCATTATTGTTCTCTCCAAACTTTCATGACGTTTCAGGTGACCAAAATATTTCGATTTTCTTTGTTTTATCGTCTTTAATAGCCAACATTATTCAATATTCGGCTCTTGAAGTATGGTGCATTTGTTGTTTTTTTTCTTTATCCTAGATATTCTTTTAAAAAAAAATTAAGTTGCATGTCCTTCACAGAACGTAGCAGTCATCCCCAGCATTTTCGCTGTTCTTGATTCCTGGGTAAATTTTACGTTCAGTAGTTTGCCATTGCTTTCTGGACGACCGGCTCCTATACCTTTTTAACTCTTTCGCTACCGTGATCCCATCTGTGGACACGATGTATTTCCTGAGATGGCAGTCCGCCCTTTTCGTCCCACAAAATGATCAGTGGTTTATTTCACATATTTCTGCTCCGTTTCGGAATTTTAAGTTACAGTAAACTAAAAAGTCGTACAGCCTGAAAGATCTCTACGCCATCTTGGTCCGGTCAATCGTTGTCTAATATTGGATTCTTGTGAATTTTCAGTTTTAAGGTAGTGTTAATTTGTTTGTTTTGGTTTTTCACAATGGAAACGCCCACCAGTTTGCGTCCACGTAGTATGACTTGAGATCAAACTAGATTATTGTTTATAATTGTTTTAAACAATAGTGATTCCGATATCAGTGAATATTTAGAAAGAAGTTTTAGTTGTGCCTAAAGTTTTAGCACGTGGTGATAAAGAAAAACCAGTGAATGTTCGTCAACAGCTGAGTGTCTGACAACGAAGCCCGAATGGCTGAAGTTTACGTCGTCATTATTGCTATGGGACTTGATCCAAGACCATGTATCAAAGACTACCGGTGTACAAGTGCACATTTATATACTCCTTGGTATGGCACTACGTTTCCCAGTAATCAATTAGAATTTATTTATCACACCATATTTCACGTATGTGAACCTGAGGCCAAAAATAAAAAAAATAAAAATTGATCCTCTTGTTTACATGATTCTGAAGAATAAATATCCAGGAAGCATTTCACCCATTTGAAAATGTGTCCATTGATGATATGATTATTTGGTGGAAGGGCTAAACAAAGCTAAAAAAAACCATGCATTGTTGTCTCTACCAAGTCTGTAGTTAGAACTGTTGAGAGCGGATTGCGAAAACCGCAAAGCAAGCCGAAGATGGTCTCCATGAAAATAACACGGCGATGAATGGCTGCGACAGAATGGACCAAATGGTTGGATATTATAATATCCATGATAGGAAAACCATTACGTGGTGGAAGAATATCTACTACTAGATCTTTGAAATTGCACAGATCAATGCTCACATCCTACATTCCATATGGCAAACAGAGAAAGGAGGAAAAAAATTGTTATAGAAGGATTTCAAGTAAAGGAAAGTGCTCATCGCGAAGTAGCTCAGAGTATTCCTGAAAGTTTGACACTCTGCCTGCCGAAGAATTTCAGTCTGTTGCAGGAAATTATGCCGAAAGATTTACATGAGCCAAGCATTTAATAGAATGTGTCGGTGTCAATAGAGACTGTGTTTTTTGCAGCACTCGAACTAAACGACACATATCATCTTTTGTTTGCTCCGGCTGCACTAATAGACCAGACTTGTGCGCCAAAGTTTGCGTTGCAGCCTATCACAAATAGACTGCCACATATAGTAAATAAAAACAAACAGACATGACAATTAAATGTAAATCTGCCAAGTGTTTTCCTAATTTTTGTCTGAAAAAAAAAAATACATGATTCAGAATCTGCGGCAAAACTTCTTTTCGGATGGTTGATTGGAAGCAATGGTGTTTATAGTTTAGAATAGTGTTGTTTGTTCAGTAAATTCAATTGGATTAGCAGTGATCAGGATATTGGATAACAACGCCCCCTCGGTAAGTACAATGTTTACATTATTTTTACCTCTTTTTAACAAATTATTTTAGAAGTTATATTATTATTTTTATTTTATTTACAACATACAGCAAAAATTCTCCTACCAACATATTCCTTGTGCTATCTCCTTTATTTTGATATATAATACAACATTTCTGCTACAATTTTAACCATTTTCATAACATTATTGCGACATACACCAATTTCCAGATTTCGGCCATTAGTTTTTTTCATTTGTGTGAAAAAGACATGGTTCAGAATATATGCACCAAAACTTCCTTTTGGGTGATTTAAATGAGCATTACTGTTTATATTCTTGAAGACAAGTGGTGTTTGTTTGATTATTCAGTAAATTAAACATGATTAGCAGTATAGGAGTGTAGAAAACACATTCTAAGTGCAATGTTTACATTATTTTTACCTACTTTTGTCCAATTATTTTACAAATTATATTATTATTTTTATTTTATTTACAACCTAAAGCAAAAATTCTCCT